>PVIC010017891.1:15292-32467 GCA_004025085.1 Thryonomys swinderianus
CAATTTATATACATCTCAAAATCACGTATAACATTGGGGAATTTGTACCAGTATATGACACAAGTTAATTCTCATTTTTACCCATATCCCTACCCACCCACACCTCCTCACCCCCTTTATACATGCTCTTTTATTTTCTTTCTGTATCATATTTATTCCTTCCCCTCATCACATTCCCACACCAAGTTTCCTATGGAAACTTCCCACTCTATAAAAGCTGTCATACTTTCTAGAGCTCATTTGCATCTACAGGTGTTCATGCCAAAGAGAAGATCCGGAATTTGCCTATCTGTGATCTATTGATTTCACTTATTAGTATATCCTCCAAGTGTCTCCATCTGCACCTAAATGGATCGATCTTGTCATTCTTTATGGCAGAGTAATACAACATTTTATTAAAAAACCACATCTTCTTTATCCACTCTCCAGTTGATGGACATTTGGTTTGCTTCCAAAATTGAGCTATCACGAACTGAGCTGCTATGAACAAGGGTGTACATCTGTCTTTCCAATATGATTTTAAATATTCTTTTGGGTATATTCCTAGGAGGGGGATAGCAGGGTCAAATGGGACCCCTAGTCCTAGTTTTCTGAGAAATCTCCACAATGGTTGCATAAGTCTGCAATCCCACCAACAGTGGAGAAGGGTTCCTTTCTCCCCACAGCCACGCCAGCATTTATTGTTGGTTGATTTTGTAATCGCGGCCATTATTTGTGGAGTGAGATGAAATCTCAGTGTTGTTTCCATTTGCATCTCTCGAATGACCAGTGATATTGAACATTTGTTCATATGCTTCTTGGCTGCTTTGACTTCTGCCTCTGAGAAGTGTCTGTTCATTTCAGATGCCCATTTTTGAATTGGGTCTTTAAACTTGGGGAGGCTGATCTGTTTGAGTTCTTTATATATTGTAGATAATAGCCCTTTGTCTGAGAAACAGCTAGTAAAGATTTTTTCCCATGTTGTTGGTTCTCTTTTAGCAGTGCCAGTGACTTCTTTTGCTGTGCAGAAGCTTTTCAGTAGGATGAGATTCCATTTGTTGATTCTTTCTGCTAGTTCTTGTGCTATAGAAGTTTTATTCATAAAGTCTCTGCCTAAGCCAATGTCTCCAAGAGTTTTACCTAACCTGTTTTCCAGCAGGCTTATTGCTTCTGTTTTAATGTTTAAGTCTCGTATCCATTGTGAATTTAGTTTTGTGCATGGTAAAAGAGATAGGTCTAGCTTTAGCTTTTGGCAGGTTAAAGCCCAGTTTTTCCAGCACCATTTGTTAAAGAGGCTGTCTTCCTTCCATTGGGGATGTTTGCCTCCTTTGTCAAAGATTGCAGGATGTAAATGTCAACTGGGAAACCATCTCTGTTCCATCACTCCAGATGAATTGTCCTGCTCTGCTTTGGTGTCTTCCTTTTACTGTCAACTGGTATTCCTCCCTTTACCTCTCTTTCCACTAACCTCCAAAGATTGCATGGCTCGTTTGTACCCTGCTGGGTTTATTCTTAGCGGTGGCTACAAGAATAGGTTTTCAGACCGTACGTGTCCATACAGTTGGAGATGGGTGCTACAGGATTCTTGAAATATTTGACCGTATCTTTTCCTATCTCACAAATACCTATTCACAATCTAGTTCACACTCAAACGAAGAAACTTCTTTGTATTTTTGGTGGTTTCCCCTAATAATCCCTGAGATTAGGAGGATGATAGCTGTGGGTATTCCTAAGGGTATGTTTGCCAAGAGGGGTTAATGCTGGTGTTTGGGCTGAACTAAGATCCTGGCTAGAAGTCACTGCCTGGAATGAAAGAGTGACCACTAACCTTTCCTGTGCTGTCAGTAGAATCATCCCTTCTGCTACTTAAGCTATTAGAGCTCAACAGAAATCTTTGATTACTTACTTATGCAGTTCTGCAGAATTGCATCATACAGTGTTAGATGATGCTTTTGTGGGACAGGAAGGAGTCTATGCTGCTCAAATACCTTTTGTTGTGGTAGGATAAATATTTGTAGCCAGCTTGAGTTGGAAACTTCCAAAATCTTAAAATTAGTCAAGTCCTTAAAGTATCTCTAAAAGGGTCTTCATGACTCTTAAATATAAAATTCTCATATTTCACCTCACTACCCTCTGGCATCAGTTCCCTCTTGAGCTCTGCCAACAGTTTTTAATGATTCTCTTCATCTGTGTGTAAGCATCTGACTTATCTTTTAAGGTGGATGTACCTATGTAACAAACACCTGCAAGAGACCTCTGAGGCTCCAGTCACACCACAGCCAGCTGAATCTGATGCACTGATTTGGATCTCACAAGTGCAGGTGTCAAGGTCTGACTGGGGTCACACCTTCTCTTGCTCTGGTTTGGGCCTCTTCCCATTTTCAGCAGCCAAGATAGCCTCCAAGTCCCATCCAGACCTGCCTATGAAATGTAAATAGCAGTCAGCACTCACACACTTTTAGGACCCATGGGTCCCTCATTTGTCAGGCCCTCAGAGGGCCTGAGTGGGAACCTGGATGAGAATGTCATATAAGCTGTTTGCTCTTTGTTCCTTCACATCACACTTTCCATTCCTACCAATGGCCATATCTCCCTGCTTTGGCAGTTTTCATAATGAATTTGTGTTAGCACTAGAATCTGTATTAGTAAGGCCATGTTGTTTGGTTTTGTGTTTTTCTATGTATTTCTGACAGTATGATCTTTTTTTCACCTAACTATGTAACATAAATGTTTTTATACATATTAATAAAATTGTAAATTTTGAATGTTTATTTTCTTTAGTCAATGAAAGTGCTTTTCACTCAGAATTATGTACCTAATACGCCCCCCAGCTCTCACCATATCTGGCACTTGTTTTGTATTTAGCCTGAAATAGAGATCTAGTACTTTTCCAAATAATCAATGTATTATCTAAGGCGTTTATCCTCTTTTCACCAAAGATTTGATATATGTCATACATCATCATAATACTTGTATATATTTCTGAACTTCCAAGATTTACTTCCATTTCCTTATCTATAAGCTACTAGAGAATAAAGAATAACTACTTGGGAGCCGGAGGGTTAGCTCAGTGGTTCCGGTGCCTGCCTTGCAGGCGCAAGGACCTGAGTTCTATCCCCGGTAACCACATATAATGCTGGGTGTGGAGACACGCCCACCAACAATCAACACTGCATACCACAATGCCGGACGTGGTGGCTCACGCCTGTAATCCCAGCACTCGGGAGGCAGAGACGGGAGGATTGCTGAGTTCGCGGCGGCTTGCCTGGGCACCATAGTGAGCTCAGGGCCAGCCTGAACTACAAAGCGAGACCCTGTCTCGAAAAACAAACAAAAAAAAAGAATAACTACTTGGTTGGTTGTTCCCAGAGCTGACTTACTTACTACCTGTTATACAGTGGATGCCGTGTGATAGAGATCATCTGTTTCTTCCCATATCATTGTTGCATTTTCAATTACTATGGATTTGCAATAAATATGTCCTATTTCTTTTTTAATTTATTTTATGTTATTTCTAAGTTTTCTTGGCTATTAATTAAAAGTCATTAAGATGAGAACAAGAGACATTTTACTGAGTCTAAAAGAAACCATAATTCTGATTAAAATATGAAATGCATGACTTACTGGCAAGTAAGTTGCTTTGCTATGTGGAAACATGTTATTTTTTTCATTTACTTCATATTGTTTATTCATTTACTTAAATATTTTAATCTTTTTAATAAGTACAAATTCCCAAGTAATCCTGGAGTGTAGATAATAGTTTTGTCAATTTTATAATACTTATCACATTGGGCAGAGTTAGCACTATTCATTAATATTGGAAAGAATAAACATGACTTTTATCATGCAAAGAGGGCCTTAAAAGTCCTTCTAGGTACATGTCTTCCTGAAAGAGTCAAAGACATCATATTATAATAATACATGCATACTCATGTTTATAGCAACACAATTCATAATAGCTAAATCTTGGAAACCATCTATGTGTAGGTCAAAAGATGAATGAATACATAAAGTGTGGTATTTGTGCACATTAGAGTCTACTCTGCCATAAAAGATAAACCTGAGTTATTCATAGGAAAATGGATGCACCTTAAGACCACAATGTTAAGTGAGGTAAATGAGACACACAGACTTAAATGTCACATGGTTTCTCTTACATGAGTTACCCAAATTATGAAAAACAACATAAAGGATAGATAAAAGGAACTAGGGAGACACATTTTTTTGTACATAGGAAGGAAACCAAAAGATAGATGTAGGCAAGAGAGGAAGGGAAGGAGATGAAAAAGGATTAAGAGGTGTTATATACATATAACAACTCCCCACAAGGAATATGATCATTATGTGCTGCAAACCTGTACTAATAATAAAAAATTAGAAAAAAGGATAGGGAGATAGCCAAGTGTGAAGGCCTTGGGTTAAATCATCATTACCCCCCCCCCAAATTGGAACCCTGGACAAGATTTTCTTCTTAGAACTACAAGGGCAGTAATCTAGGATAAAAAGCAGTGGAGGGGGCTGGAGATTTAGCTCAGTGATTCCAGCACCTGCCTTGCAAGCGCAAGGTCCTGAGTTCGATCCTGGGTAACCACATACAATGCTGGGCATGGTGACTCATGCCCACCAGTAATCAGTACCACATACCACAGTGCCAGGTGTAGTGGATCATGCCTGTAATCCCAGCACTTGGGAAGCAGAGGCAGGAGGATTACTGAGTTCGAGGCTTGCTTGGGCTGGGCCAGTCTGAACTACAAAATGAGACTCTGTCTCAAAAAAAAAAGTGGGGTAAAGTGAATGACTTCAAGGGATTCCTTTTTAATTCTTTGATTAGCACTTGTCTTTGAATTTAAGTAACTAAGTAAGGTCTGTTCATAGGTTAATATAGCCTAAATTAAACTGCAGACCAGAAGTAAGAGCATAACAGATGGGTTCCACTCTTTTTCAACCATCAAATCACAGGTGGTTATCTGCATAATCAAATGGAATTCAGGTATGAAGTTTAGAATTTTAATGTGAATTTCTGTCTCAAAGAAGATATTAAGAGCTGGAGATTTAGCTCAGTGGTTCCAGCACCTGGCTAGCAAGTGCAAGGTCCCTGGTTCAAGCCCTGGTAACCACATACAACAATACCAGGAGTGGTGACTCATGCCCACCAGCAATCAGTACCACATACCACAATGCCTAGTATGGTGGCTCATGCCTGTAATCTCAGCACTTGAGCAGCAGAGGCAGGAGGATTGCTGAGTTCCAGGCTTGTCTGGGCTATATCATGAGCTCAGGGCCAGCTTGAACTACAAAGTGAGACCCTGTCTCAAAAAAAAAAAAAAAAAAAAAGATATTAACTACTTGTCTGAGTATCTCTTTGTTTAAAACGTATTTATTGGATTAGAGCAATTGGTTGTTTGGTGAAAGTATAGTGGCACATAGATTGGGACTAAAGATTGAACAAAACTCACAGAACTTTTATATACTAAATGATTCCACTGTTTGGCATTAATAGAATTTTAGTGTAAATTTATAACTCAAACAATGTACAAAGATAATACACAAATCAGAGAACTATGTTTAGTTCTGTGTGAAATTAGGATGATTAATAGTCACCTCTGTATCACCAAAAACTGTCAGCAACTATTTCTACCCCAAATTGCTGAGCAGGTTTGCCCTATTCTTTAAATGTTGTCTTTGCGGCATAGCTCATTTGATTAATTGAATTATAAATAATAACTTGGGGGATTATGATCAGACCTCTAGATGAAAACAATATGATAGATTTGTTTGACTTGCAACTTTATTTTCTATGTTGCATTCTCTGAAAATTTCATAAATCAGGGCTGGAGATTTAGCTCTGTGGTTCTGGCACCTGTCTACCAAGCACAAGGTCCCACATTCAATCCCTGGTAACCACATACCACAGTATTGGGCATGGTGACTCATGCCCACCAGCAATCAGTACCACATACCACAATGCCAGACATGGTGGCCCACACCTGTGGTCCCATCATTCAGGAGGCAGAGGCAGGAGGATTGCTGAGTTTGAGATTTGCCTGGGCTACATAATGACTTCAGGGCCAGTGTGAACTACAAAGCGAGACCCTGTTCAAAACAAATTTTTTTCATAAATGACTTATTTTATACAGACTTTACTGGTCATTATGTATTTTAATTTTTTGGCATTATTCATTTCTTCATCAGATTCTCTCCTAATTTCTGTTTATTGATTTCTTACTCTCCCTGCTGACTTTGTGGTTATTTTCCTTTAAAACTGAATTTTAGGGGCCGGAGGGTTAGCTCAGTGGTTCCGGCGCCTGCCTCGCAAGCACAGGGTCCTGAGTTCGATCCCCGGTAACCACATATAATGCTGGGCGTGGAGACACGCCCACCAACAATCAACACCGTATACCACAATGCCGGACGTGGTGGCTCACGCCTGTAATCCCAGCACTCGGGAGGCAGAGACAGGAGGATTGCTGAGTTCGCGGCAGCTTGCCTGGGCACCATAGTGAGCTCAGGGCCAGCCTGAACTACAAAGCGAGACCCTGTCTCAAAAAAAAAAAACTGAATTTTATAAATGTTAAAACTGGTAAATAATTGATTATTATTTACATGTGATTCAGGAAGGAAAAATACTGAGCACAAACTTTGGGCCATTTCTGAACAGTATCCCTTGGGAGATAGTGCCCTTTAACAAAAGATAAATTTATATAAATGCACTATTATTTGCTGAATTATCAATATATAACATTACCTTAGGTAATGTATGACATACATTATTGTATATAGTATTATATTGTATAGCATACATTATTATATATAACATTTTTATCATAAATCTGTTTTTAAAAAGTTTAAAGACTCCATTTCCTCTAATTCATTTCTAGTATGTAGGGTTCGAAGGAAAGAATGTTCCTAACTTCAAACACTACTAGCAACTGAAGAAAAAGGAAGGGGCAGCTGAGCTTATTGAGAGGAGAGAGCCAAAGATCAGCAAGATGTAAGATATGAAAGGTAGAAATCAGAGATGATAGTCTAAAATATAAACTGAATTTCAAGGATTGTTTCTTTGTATACTAGTAACTGTGATTAGTAGATACTCTGTATGTGCTGTTGAGTAAGCAGTGATACAACTGCTAGTCACTTAGCAAATTCTTCAGTACCTGTTTCCCTCACTTCTTATATGTTTCTGGTTGTAGCTGCTTATATCTGAATCATGTCTTTCATCTCATTCCTACCCTTCCCACCCTTACTGCTCCATTTTAGCACATCATTTGTGTTTCCTAAATAATCTTACCTCTTTAAAAAGCTTAGACTCCACATAACCACCAGGCTCATTGGTCTGAAACTCATATTGCTCTCTGATTTAAAAAAACTGGCAACAGTTTCTCCCTATAATCAAAACTTCAAACTTTTCAGCATTGCTTTTAATACATTTTACAATCTCTGCCTGTTATCCCATCATTTCCTTCCACATGTAGCCATACTATATTATTTAGAGTTTCCTAAGACCTATTATGGATTAGTGTCATGCCCCTCTCCACTTAGCTGTTTCTTTTTCCTGTTCTGTAAGGCTCAAGCAGAATATACCTTCTTTTTTTTCTGAAACTTTCCTCACTTTGGTCCCCTTCACTCTCAGAAGAATGAATGGTTCCTTCTTTTGTGTTTCCCAGATGCTTTCATTATTTCTTCTGTCAAATCTCACTTGTATTGTGTATTTTTCCACTTGTAGATTATCTTTGACAAATGGAATCCTTATAGATGCTACTTTGTCCTGATATCATTCATTTAGTAAACCACTAGCATATATAGTACAATACACAGTACATTGCATTTAACCAAATAAATTTGGTTAAAAAGACCTCACATATAGTATAGGCAAAACTTGAACCCCAGCTTAGATTAATCTGTCTCGTAAAGCCTATATTCTTAACCATTTTTGCTTCATTTTTACTACATTTCTACATTCTTTACTTCTACACCTGCGTGTCATTTAGTGTCGACTCTTTAGTAGATACTCTGTAAGTGCTTACTGAGTGAAGGGAATATTAACTCCAGTATTCTCACAGCAGTTTGTGGCAGGCCTATATACAGGTTTTTTGGGGTTTTTTTGAGACCGGGTCTCGCTTTGTAGTTCAGGCTGTCCCTGAGCTCACTATGTAGCCCAGGCAAGTCTCAAACTCAACAATCCCCCTGTCTCTGCCTCCTGAGTGCTGGGATTACAGGCGTGAGCCACCACACCCGGCATTGTGGTATGTGGTATTGATTGTTGGTGGGTGTGAGTCACCACAACCGGTATTGTTGTATGTGGTTACTGGGGATTGAACTCAGGACCTTGTGTTTGTGAGGCAGGCGCCAGAACCACTAAGCTAAATCTCCAGCCCTATAGTACAGTTTTTATTGGAAGGACCAGTGTACCATTTATTTTAAAATTCATGGCTGGGTCACAGCACTGCTCATCTAGGGTGAATACAGCTTCAATGTATAGGTGTAGGTAGCTTTTACAATACATACCTCACATGGCAATGCAAAGCTTTAAAAGTTTCATTTGACTTCTAGGAGGTCACAGCTCCACACTTCTGCCTGAATGCCATGAACTCTCAATGACACAACTCAGCCGTGCTGGCGAGGTGTACGTAGATTCTGGGGTACTGTACAATGAATGAGTAGAGGAATTTTTATGTTTAGCAGAGGTTGTGGTTTGCAAAATAGGAAAGTGTTTTAAAATAGTATTTCAGATTAAAAAATACTTTAAGTGCCACATACTAGTACTTGTATATATGAAGCAGAATCCATTATGTCTCAGTTTGTGTTGTCTTTAAGGATCAAATAAGTCAGAATGTAACATTTGACTCTTAATTCTTGAGAGTGAATGTTAGTAAGAAATAGTGTTTCTAGCTGATCTTTCATTGTGACCTTGTTTTCCTTATGGACCAAAATGTAGTATTGTTCTTTAACATTTGTTTTTGATTTTGTTTTTCTAGTGTTGTTGATAACAATACTGGTGGTGGAAGGAATTGCTGTGGCCCAAAAGACCCAAGGTAAAGTACTTATAGTGATAACTTCCTGCATGTTCAAAACAGTGAGATAGCTTTTTTGGGAAGATTACAACTTTGAATACTATATCCAGTAACCACAGGCTTATGTCAACTTGTCAGTTTAACTGGGCTGAGCTGTAGTTATCTAGAGCAAATTTTCAACATAAATATTACCCTATAAGTTTTTTTAAAATGACATTACTGGTAACTACTAGCAACACTGCAGATTATGTCCAAAAATTAAATGAGATTCATGTTCTATCACATGAAAGAATTTTAAAAATCTCTTTCCAGTGTAAAGAAATGAAACATCTCTATCAGTAAGTCATTTAAAGCCCTTTAGTCTTATTCTAATTATCCTGATTTATGAAAAAAGATTAACAAATATAATTTTTGAGCCACATTTTC
Organism: Thryonomys swinderianus; assembly: GCA_004025085.1. NCBI lineage: Eukaryota > Metazoa > Chordata > Mammalia > Rodentia > Thryonomyidae > Thryonomys > Thryonomys swinderianus. Next base: position 24,709 of record PVIC010017891.1, read on the forward strand.
AAGTTAGAGTTTATAACATTATTTTCACCAAAGTTACATATACCAGTGACAAAAATCAAATTGTACTAAGTAATAAGGAAAAAATTGATTTCCCATCCTACTCTACCCCTTACCTATTCATGGAAATAACTACCTTTTTTGATTCTTTTTTTTTTTTTTTTTTGAGACAGGGTCTCGCTTTGTAGTTCAGGCTGGCTCTGAGCTCACTAGGTAGTCCAGGCAAGCCTCAAACTCAGCAATCCTCCTGTCCCTGCCTCCCGAGTGCTGGGATTACAGGCGTGAGCCACCATGCCTGGCACTGTGGTATGTAGTATTGATTGCTGGTGGGCGTGAGTCTCCACGCCCAGCATTGTATGTGGTTACCGGATCGAACTCAGGACCTTGCACTTGCGAGACAGGTGCTGGAACCACTGAGCTAATCCTCCAGCCCTTTTTTTTTTTTTTTGAGACAGGGTCTCACTTTATAGTTCAGATTGGCCTCAACTCACAGCAATCCTCCTGCCTCTGCCTCCTGAGTGCTGGGATTACAGGCATGAGCCACTATGCTTGGCACTGTGGTGTGTGGTACTGATTGCTGGTGGGCATGAGTCACCACACCTAGCATTGTGGTGTATAGTTACCAGGATCAAACTCATGACCTTGTGCTTGCAAGGCAGACACTGGAACCACTGACCTAAATCCCTAGACTTGTTGGTTATTTTGACATTGTCGCTGGGTGTGGTAGTATACACCTATAGTCACCAGTAGGGAGGCTGAGGCAGCAGGATCTTTTTTTTTTTTTTTTTTTTTTTTTTGAGTTCAAGGCCATTTTGGGCTCCACAGTGAGTTCAGGGCCAGCCTGAACTGTATAGTGTGATTTTGTGTCCAGAAAGAAGATACTGTCTTCTATCTTTGAATAACATGCTGTACTGCTATTTGACTGTCAGTTTTAAACATTCAATTCTGATTTTTTATGGAAGACGAGAGTTTAGCTCTTTCACGCACCTACTGTCCCACCCCCACTGACATATAAATGTCTGCTTACTTTGCATTTACACTGACCTTCTCAAGATAGTTGTATATAATTCTAGTTAAATTGGTAGAAAGCCATTCATCAGTCTTTATGAATTTTGTCTTTAGTTTTAGGAATTTTTTGGTTTTAATTTTTTTAATCCTTTCTCCATTTTCTCTTCTGCATTTTCAATGACCCCCTAATATTTGGTTATGGCCCTCTTGTTTTTGTCTTTTCTGTTTCCCACCTCTCATTTTGCTCCATGTTCCAGGAGGCTTTCTCAGGATGATCCTCTAAATGAAATTTAGGAGACTTTATCTGTAAAGGATCAGATAATAAGTATTTACATTGTTGCAGGCCACACACTCTTTGGAATATTTTCTTGGCTCTTCTGCTATGGTGTGAAAGGAGCCATAGATAATATACAAATAATGATCATGGAAATATCCCAGAAGAACTTTTTGTACAACCAAGTGCAGCAAGGCAGATAGGTCCAGGACCTGACATCTACTCTAACTTTTAATTTAATTTTCTAATTTCTTCTACTTTGTGGAAGTACTCATTTTCTGAATTTTTTTAAAGTATCCTTATTTTATGGATGTATTTTTTTCTCTGAGATTAAATCAAACATTTAGAATTCACTATTTTTTATTTTTAGATGGTTTTTATAGGTAGATTTTGTAGCCTCAGAGTTGCTCTGTTTGTTTGTTTGGTTGTGTTTTTCATAGTATAGGCTTCCCTTAAATGTCTGCTTCTGTCTCTAGTGGGACACTGGAAGTTAACTGTGTGAAGGTTTAGATAAGAACTGCTTACTCTGGCCAGGCGTGATGGCTCACGCCTGTCATCCCAGCACTCAGGAGGCAGAGGCAGGAGGATTGCGGAGTTCAAGGCTTGCCTGGACTACATAGTGAGCTCAGAGCCAACCTGAACTACAAAGCGAAACCCTGTCTCAAAAAAAAAAAAAAAAGACAACAAGAACTGCTTACTCTGGGCTCCTGTTAAACCACTTGACACTGGGCAGACCCTAAGTATGCACTGTTGAGTCTTTCTCAGGGCTTAAAGACCCCTGGAAAAGCAGCTTTCCATTTCCTGTTTAGAGATCCCTTACCAAGATGTCTTTGGCAAATTCAGTGAAAGAAGTTTAGGCATATCATTCAGTAACACTCACTACTGTCTCTGTTTTGAGGTTGGTATTTTCACACTCTGCTGTACTTAGTCAAGTAACCCTGTTTTAGTTTCTCCAAAGAAATAATGTCTCAGTTTTCTGATGTGGTGATAGAGCCATAGCTGCCTAGGATTGATGGAGAAAGGAAAGGTATATGAAACTAAATTGACTATAAACTGGCTTCCAACCAGACTCCTGTTTATTTTATTTTTCAGACTTATGTTTTTGTGTTTGTTTTGTTTTCTCGAGACAAGGTCTCACTATGTAGTTCAGGCTGGCCTTGAGCTCACTATATAGCCGAGGTAAGCCTTGCACTCAGCAATCCTCCTGCCTCTGCCTCCCAAGTGTTGGGATTACAGGCGTGAGCCACCATGCTTGGCATTGTGCTATACGGTACTGATTGCTGGTAAGCATGAGTCACCATGCCCAGTATTGTTGTAGGTGATTACTGGATCGAACGTAGGACTTTGGGACCTTGCGCTTGCTAGGTAGGTACTGGAACCACTGAGCTAACTCTCCGGTCCCAGACATGTTTTTAAAAGGCCAGTTTTGCCAGGCGTGGTGGCTCACGCCTGTAATCCCAGCACTCGGGAGGCAGAGGCAGGAGGATTGCTGAGTTCGAGACTTGCCTGGACTACATAGTGAGCTCAGAGCCAGCCTGAACTACAAAGCGAGACCCTGTCTCAAAAAGGGAAAAAAATAAATAAAAAAAAGGCCAGTTTTATATATAGCCCCCTCATGATATTTCTAATAGTGCTAGATGTTGCTATTAGATCTACCTCTTTATATTCATGGGTTGATAGTTTAAGAAAAGAATACTCTTGTTTAAGTAGAATTTAATGAAAGAAGAGCTAAATATATGTTCAACTATAATCTTTAAATTCCCTCTAACATCTTTAATTATATTTAACTATTGTGTTAAACTCAATATAAAGGTACCATAATAACTTTACAGAGCCTTTTATTTTTGTATCAAAATAGAATTTTATTAGATTTATTGAATTATCAGATTCATTTTGCCCTTATAAAACATAACCATTTTATTGCCCAATTTCCTTATGTGATCAGCTTGTCCTTTAGTAGCAAGTTTTTCCAGCAAGCACAGTGTACAAATTGCTTTTTTGTTTCATTTTTACTTCTGTTGTACTCAATTTTTATGCTAATTTTGGCATTGGTTTTTACAAATTGTGTGTGTGCATATGTGTTTGTATGTGTTTACCAGAGTTCAGAAACTTGTAGCAGAAAAAAAATGCTATTCTCTTTTGCAGTAATTATATTTTAAGTGCTGTTTTTTCCCTAGATGGACAAAATATTGGAATCAAGCACATTCCTGCAACTCAGTGTGGCATTTGGGTTCGAACCAGCAATGGAGGTCATTTTGCTTCACCAAATTATCCTGATCCATATCCACCAAATAAGGAGTGTATCTACATTTTGGAAGGTATTTGACCACTTACTTTCTTTTACTGGATGAATTTTTATTGTGAAACTAACTGCATTTGTAAAATTCTATTGCAAGCAGTTTGAAGATAATTTACACATTTGAATTAAATTATAATAATAGCAAATATTTATAAGTATTATTTACATTAACAAAATGATAGTTGAAACTTAATGGAGTTTTGAATCTCCTAAAATAAAATTCAATTAAGGGCATCCGAAGCTTCTGATAAAGACTTAAAGTTACTGGCATCTCTTACTAGGCTTTATACAAATTTTTGTACACTTTAGTAAGCTCTTCTGTTTATCTTTCTGTGTATGTTATATCTCAAGAACTCAATAAGCATTAGCTTTTCAAGGAAGATCATCCTGCTTCTCCAGAGTAGCATTTTTTTTTTTTCGGTACTGGGGATCAAACTCGGGCCCTTATGCATCCAAGGTTGGCGTGGTACCACTTGAGCTAAATCCCCAGCCCAGCATTATTCTTAATGTAAAATGTGACATTTGTGATAATTCCCATTATGATCCTCATCTATGAAGCATTAATAGTAGTTTGGGTTCAATCATTTGTATCAGTATACTGATCTATTTCTTATTCTTATTGTCCTGATTTGCTTTTGTTTTTATCAGCTGCTCCACGTCAAAGAATAGAGTTGACCTTTGATGAACATTATTATATAGAACCATCATTTGAATGTCGCTTTGATCACTTGGAAGTTCGAGATGGGCCCTTTGGTTTCTCTCCCCTTATAGATCGCTTCTGTGGCATGAAAAGCCCTCCATTAATTAGGTCAACAGGGAGATTCATGTGGATTAAGTTCAGTTCTGATGAAGAACTTGAAGGATTGGGATTTCGTGCAAAATATTCATTTATTCCAGGTAAAGAATAAGTTATCTTTTCAATGGTTGAGCATCTCACTCTGCTTATAGAATCTTAAAGATAGAATAGAGAAAATTTCACAAAATTAATCAAATCAAGAGATTAAAGAAGTTATCAATATCAAAAGGAAATAGTAGATGAACCAAAAATAAAAATTGAAAATAGAACTATATCACAAATTTTGAGTATGTCATATAATATCATATTTTGTCAGTTTTGTTTATTTATTTATTTTGCAGTACCAGGAATTGAACTTGAGCCCTTGTGCTTACAGGGTAGGCACAGTACCACTTGAGCTAAATCCCTGGCTCATGTTTTCTTTTCATTTTTTGTGGTACCAGGGATTGATAGTTTCTCAGTTTTACAAAATGTTTTACAGCACATAAGTAAGGTCAAAAACACAAAAAAAAATATTTTTAAAATAATTCAAGGGCCAGGCATGGTGGTGCAAGCCTGTAATCCCAGAATTTGTAGGCTGAGGCAGAAGGATCGTGGTGAGTTTGAGGCCAGCCTGAGCTACATAGGAGGCTTTGGCAGATTTATTTCACGGGGTTAATTGAGTTTACTCATCTGAAGAAAAACAGTGAACAATTGAACAAATCCTACTCTCTATTTAGAGGCAGCAGATAAGGATTTGAATCCTTTCTCTGCCACTTAATAGCTATAACTTAGTTACAGAGTTGTGACTGAGATTTACCATTAACTATTACTATATTACTATTCCAATTGGGACAATAGTAATAGCTGCTATTTTGGTGAAATGGTCATACTGTATTCATTTCTTAAGATTGACATGACTTAATTACTATAAGTCTGGTGACTTAAAATAACAAAAATGTATTTTCTCATAGTTCTGGAGGCCAAAAGCACAAATTCCAGCAGAGCCTCACTCACTCTTAGCACTCCAGAAGGGGATCCATTGTCTCTTCTAGCTTCATATTTCTCCAGCCATGGCTTCCATCTTCACATCTCTTTCTCATTATAAATCCTTTTGAATGTCATCTTTTTCCTTCTAGTGTAATATTCTTTTTTACCTATCTAGGCAGTGGTGGCAAACCTATGGCACACATGACACAATGGGCTGTTTATTACCATTGAAAGGCCTGAAGTGTTTGCCACCACTGACCTATGATAATATTTATAAGTGTAGATACACTTGGCAGGTAATTGTTCCGCCTTCTACACTGCTATATGACCTACCTTCTATACTATCTTACCTTAGAACTATAACACTCTATCCAGTGTAAAGTACAGGTCCCAAATGTAAAAAACAAGTTCTTGTTACTATGTCCAAAGGGGTTATAGACTTCACAGGATTTAACAACAACAACAAAAAAAGATAAGAATGAAAATGTAATGACTGTCCTATATAATCTTTTTGGCTTTTACTTCTCTTGTAAGAAATTTTTTAATTGAAAAAAGTTAAGTCACACCCAAATAAAAAGACAGTACTTTATTCATAATCTAGCACCTTTTGTAAAAATCAGTGTTAGCAGTTTGGTGTGTATCCCTTCAGGAGTTTCTCTGCTTAGTTTTCACATGTGCCTTACTATCTTTTTTCTTTTGCCTGTAAAGTAACTTTTTAACACTGTCAGTAAGCATTATGGAAGTTGTAAAGTTTTGCTTCTTAGGGACTATTTAGAGAAGATGAAGGGGAGCTGAGAAGGGGACAACAGGGAGGGAATGAAAGGGTAGGAAGAGGGTGGACTCAGTACATGCATGTATGGAAATGTCAGTGAACTACTCATTTGTGTAGTTACTGTAATCTGATAATGTTCAAAATACAGTTTTTGTGCCAATAGTTATCTGCTAAATTCTAGGACATTTTGAAAAAGTAAAATTTGTCTGATGTTATTTTTTGGAGCAACTTTAGGTTCACAGCAAAATTGTAGGAAGTAATCACTGGCCTCCTCCTTCCCCTACTGCACCCAAGTAGTATATTTATCACATTTAGTGAACCAACAGTGAATGACCATCATTATCACCCACAGTCCACAGCTTATGTGAGAGTTCACACTTGAAACCATTATGTTCTGGGAATTTTGACTAATGATCCATGATATGTATCCACCATTATACAAAATTTATAAAATAGTTCCATTGCCCTACGTTTCTCTCATCCTCATCCTGTCCCTACCCATATGTCACTGGCCACCACTGATGTCTTTATGTCATCTTATGAATGTCAGGTATAATTATACAGGAATCATACAGTGTGCAGCCTTTTCAAGTTCCCTTCATTTAGTCATGTACATGTAAGATTCCTTCATGTCTTTCATTTCCTTTTTTTAATTTTAATTTTTATCAGTACATGTTTATAGTACATAATGATTACACTCATCATTGTCCTCTATGTCCTTTTGTGATTTGACAGTTCATTTTTTTTATATTGAATTCTTTATTGGTACAATTTATATACATCTCAAAAATCACATATAACATAGGGAAATTTGTACCAGTATATGCCACAAGTTAATTCTCATTTTTATCCATATCCCCACCCACTCCCCCCTCCCCCCTCTATACATGCTCTTTTATTGTCTTTCTGTATCATATTTATTCTTCCCCTCATCACATTCCCACACCAAGTTTTCTATAGAAATATTCCACTCTATAAAAGCTGTCCTACTTTCTAGAACTCATTTGCATCTACAGATGTTCATGCCAAAGAGAAGATCCGGGAATTGTCTATCTGTGATCTATTGATTTCACTTATTAGTATATTCTCCAGATGTCTCCATTTGCACCTAAATGGATCGATCTTGTCATTCTTTATGGCAGAGTAATACTCCATTTTGTAAAAAAACCACATCTTCTTTATCCACTCTCCAGTTGATGGACATTTGGGCTGTTTCCAAGATGGAGCTATCACGAACTGAGCTGCTATGAACAAGGGTGTACATCTGTCTTTCCAATGTGAGCTTTTAACTTCTTTTGGGTCTATTCCTAGCAGGGGTATAGCAGGGTCAAATGAGACCTGTAGTCCTAGTTTTCTGAGAAATCTCCACACAGATCTCCACAATGGTTGCACAAGTCTGCAATCCCACCAACAGTGTAGATGGGTTCCTTTCTCCCCACAGCCATGCCAGCATTTATCGTTGGTTGACTTTGTGATCGCAGCCATTCTTTGTGGAGTGAGGTGGAATCTCAATGTTGTTTTCATTTACATCTCTCGAATGACCAGAGATGTTGAGCATTTCTTCATATGTTTCTTGGCTGCTTTGATTTCTGCCTCTGAGAAGTGTCTGTTCATTTCAGTTGCCCATTTTTGAATTGGGTCTTT
>PVIC010017892.1:5568-32304 GCA_004025085.1 Thryonomys swinderianus
AGGGTTAGCTCAGTGGTTCTGGCACCTGCCTCGCAAGCACAAGGTCCTGAGTTCGATCCCCAGTAACCACATTACAATGCTGGGCGTGGAGACTCACACCCACCAGCAATCAATACCACATACTACAATGCCTGGCATGGTGGCTCAAGCCTGTAATCCCAGTACTTGGGAGGCAGAGACAGGAGGATTGCTGAGTTCGAGGCTTGCCTGGACTACATAGTGAGCTCAGAGTCAGCCTGAACTACAAAGCGAGACCCTGTCTCCAAAAAAAAAAAAAAAAAAAGTCATATGCTCACACTTGACTCTCAAGTTTAAAATAGGAAGTAGGGAAATGTTACAAATACCAATGACATTGTTCTTGTAGCCCTTATGAAGTCTTATTCAAGTAATTCTTTTTGGTTATCATTATCATGCTTTATAAAAAGAAACAAAGCAAAGCAAAGCAAACTATGCTGCTCTTAGAACCTGGAGGCCAATTACTCTGAGAAAGCATGGCTGCACCAAGATTAAGGGTCAGGAAGTGATGTCAGAAACTAGGAGAGCACTGTTATGTGAAAATTCTTTATATGAAACAGAACCCACCTCTATCTTATTTGTTGGATGTGCTAGTTTTACGTACATTTCAGTCATACAATACGATCTTCATATACTTAGTGCTTAAAATCATCCAGATGTTAATATCATTACTGACAGAGTTAAACTGTCTAATTATCCATAGAACTTATAAAATTGATTCACCTTCCCTTTTATATTTCTCTTCCACCAAAGAGGGAACTAAAAGGAAGGCATGTAACCTAAAGTAAACATGGACAATTTGTAAAGCTCCTTAGGAAATATAATAAAGAATAACTCATTTAATAATCAAGATTTATCTACTTATCATATTACAGCTCACTGAGAATTATTAAAGTACTATAAGAACAGCAGTTCATAATATGATTATCAAGCAGAGTAAGTCTATATTTTAACTTTCTTTGGTAGCAAAAAAATACACAAAGCGTCTAACAAAGATACTTACATGGGAAGGTTTAAGTTTGTTAATGATTGTTGTTTTACCACTGTTATCTAGCCCAAGGCACAAAACATGAACTTCCTTCTTCCTCAGGCCAAGCAAGCCTGAAAGTCTGTCTAGCAATCCCATAATGTGATTCAAATATTTACAAAGCAGCTGCAGGAAAAAAAGGATGCATTATCCAAAGGCATCAAGTATGGAACACATTAGTATGTGCATAAAAATGTTATAATTTAAAGATACACAATGATACTCTTCGAAACAATGTCAGTGTAGCTTTGCACTAAATAAATAGCATAAGCTGATTACCAGAAAGAAGCCTAACAGAAATGCACACTGGCAGCTCATGACCCCTGGCCACACAGAACAATGCCCTTGAAATAACCCCTATTCTCAATTTATTTATAATACTTAAGAAAACAATGTGGTCAGCCTCAGTATCATGTGGAATCTGTCAACTGCAGTACTTCAAATATCTATCAATTAGCAAATTTCCTAGGAAATTTGGAACTATATATACAGGCAATGAGGTTCATATAGAATCTAATCAGAAAGTAGAAGGCAGTTAAGAGAAGCAGAGAAGATCTGAGATATTAGTTATTTAAATCTTTATCTGAAGCCAGATTATTATTATATTTTTCTATAATATGAAATAAGAAAAAAAGCACTGTTGTTTGTTTTTACTTGCCTGGTGACTTTCAGTTTGGGTAGGGTTTTCTATAGAAGTAAAGAATCTTGATATATTTTATTCTTATTTCTACCTATCTTGTATGTATCTTGGTAAATTATCATAGATCCATCTGGGAATAATGAATACACCCATGGGCAATTCTATTAACCTTTACTAAATATCTATTGTAACATATTTAAATATGACAATAGTATGGAATCAGAATATTAATACTAGGGCCAGAGGGTTAGCTCAGTGGTTCCGGCACCTGCCTCACAAGCGCAAGGTCCTGAGTTCGATCCCCGGAAACCACATACAATGCTGGGCGTGGAGACTCACACCCACCAGCAATCAATACCACACACCACAGTGCCGGGAGTGGTGGCTCACGCCTGTAATCCCAGCACTTGGGAGACAGAGGCAGGAGGATTGCTGAGTTCGAGGCTTGCCTGGGCTACATAATGAGCTCAGGGCCAGCCTGGACTACAAAGCAAGACCCTGTCCAAAAAAAAAAAAAAAATACTAATTAGAGTGCAGTTTAGTTTTCTCACATACTGGAAGAGTTACTTTCTTAACCTGTTCCTATTATTTGTTCAGTTTTCTAGGGAAAAAAATCTGTGTTAGTCACAATTATTTAAAGCCATTTAAAAATGCTATGTTGTAATTTTATAGCTACTTATATTCATGTATGGTACAATTAAATTTATTTCAGATTAATTCAAATTTATTCCAAATTAAACTTTTTCTAGAAGTTTGCTTGGCTCTACCATCTTCCTCCCCTTAAGTAGTACTATGTGACAGGAAAAGAGAAATATTCCTTTTGCTAATCATCAAGTGGTACAGGTATTACTAAAATACAACTATGTATTGAGTGTTTCCCATTATTTCCTGAATCTTTATTTTAAAAATTCTCTAAATATTTTGTTCTGTTGTGTTTGTTTTTTGGTGGTTTTTTTTGTTTGTTTTTTTTTTTTTTTTGAGGCAGGGTCTCGCTTTGTAGTTCAGGTTGGCCCTGAGCTCACTATGTAGACCAGGCAAGCCTGGAACTCAGAAATCCTCCTGCCTCTGCCTCCTGAGTGCTGGAATTACAGGCATGAGCCACCACGCCAGGCACTGTGGTATGTGATGCTGACTGCTGGTTGATTATTGGTGGGCGTGAGTTGCTACGCCCAGCATTGTATGTGGTTACAGGGATTGAACTCAGGACCTTGTGCTTGCGAGGCAGGCGCCAGAACCACTGAGCTAAATCTCCAGCCCAAAAATTCTCTAAATATTAATCCCATTTTAGTTTATTTACCATCTTTACCTAAGGTTCCATAATACAACATATGATACCTCCTTGGGAGATCACTGTGGATAAAAGTTTCAAAACTGAATTTCAGTTATAAGAAGAGAGGGTGCTGTTCCTCACCAGTGGATGGGGTCTATAATTATAACTGTTTTGCTCTTATCGAGGGGGATGCACTTGACTTCAGGTACTTGGATTTATTCCAATGAATCAATATTATTTTTCATAATAAAAATTCAAACCCGAGTCAAAACACATCTCCGAATTTCAGCTTAAGGACTAACTTTGGAGACTCTATTTTAAATTAATTTTCAAGTACAAAATAATTCACACATCATTTTATTTCAAACTATATTTTTTATTTAAATAGCAAAAATATGTATTTCTCATTTTCATTTTCCAGAGAATTCTGAATATATTGTAAGAAGTGTACTACTCACACCTTCCTCCTCTGAGCATCTACTATAAAACACTGATTGCTGGGCTGGAGGGTTAGCTCAGTGGTTCTGGCACCTGCCTCGCAAGCATAAGGTCCTGAGTTTGATCCCCGGTAACCACATAGAATGCTGGGCATAGAGACACGCCCACCAACAATCAACACCGCATACCACAGTGCCGGATGTGGTAGATCACGCCTGTAATCCCAGCACTCGGGAGGCAGAGACAGGAGGATTGCTGAGTTCGCGGTGGCTTGCCTGGGCACCATAGTGAGCTCAGGGCCAGCCTGAACTACAAAGCGAGACCCTGTCTCAAAAAGCAAAAAAAAAAAAAAAAAAAACACTGATTGCTAAAAAGCTGGTGCTTGAATATTCATTTTTCATAGTACCTTTTGTTTTATCTTCCATCCTTTCCACATTATAAAATGTTTTGGGATGTACAATTTAAAATAATTTTCTAAAAGATGTTATCATATTTATGGAAATTGCTTTATAAGGAATTACAATGTAGCCTATATACATTTCAAATTTTAGTATTATAATTTTTTCTATAGGTTCTTATATGCATAAATGGATACAAAAAATAATTCAAGCCACTTGCATTTACCATGTTCTAATACCAGAAAGGGACATAGAAATTTTCTATAGCATCCTACTCCCATGGTCATCATTGCCAACACTAGTTGCACTCTGGAATCTACTATTGAAATGAGAATTTCTGAGGACAGGACCAGAATATTTGTAGGATATTCATAACTCAGAATAACCCAGAATTCATGGGTCACAGTTTAAAATTTGCACACTGTTTCTGACATGTAGTCACTATTAAGAATGAATGGCTCGGGCCAGAGGGTTAGCTCAGTGGTTCCGGTGCCTGCCTCGCAAGTGCAAGGTCCTGAGTTCGATCCCCGGTAACCACATATAATGCTGGGCATGGAGACTCACGCCCACCAACAATCAACACCGCATACCACAATGCCGGGCATGGTGGCTCACGCCTGTAATCCCAGCACTCAGGAGGCAGAGACAGGAGGATTGCTGAGTTCGCGGCGGCTTGCCTGGGCACCATAGTGAGCTCAGGGCCAGTCTGAACTACAAAGCGAGACCCTGTCTCAAAAAGCAAAAAAAAAAAAAAAAGAATGAATGGTTCACACTGGGCCAGAGATTTAGCTCAGTGGTTCCAGCTCCTGCCTCGCAAACGCAAGGTCCTGAGTTCGATCCCTGGTAACCACATACAATGATGGATGTGGTGACTCATGTCCACCAGCAATCAATACCACATACCACAGTGCCAAGCGTGGTGGCTCACGCCTGTAATCCCAGCACTTGGAAGGCAGAGACAGGAGGATTGCTGAGTTCCAGGCTTGCCTGGACTACATAGAGAGCTCAGGACCTGCCTGAACTACAAAGTGAGACCCTGTCTCAAAAAAAAAAAAAAAAAAAATGAATGCTTCACATTTTTCAACAAGAGAAAACCATAATAAACTTATACTTAAGTTTTAATGACATAGGAGACTTCAGAAATAAAGGCCCAGACAACTCTGGAAAACTTCTCTATTTTAATGCACAAATTTGATAAAAAATGGACAGACTGTAGACAGGTGACTATAGAAAAGGTTATGATCTAATGTTAAAGCTGAAGGAGGGAAATCCAACAAAGCCTTTCTGTTTAGAATCTTCTGGATCTCTCTGTGAGCATTCCTTTTCCTCATCTGTGGAGCAGAACCTCTTTGAATGAGAATCTTCAAAGGAGAAGAGAAAAGGCAGAGTGACCTTTCTAGGGTTTATGTTTGCTTTGAGAGAGAAGATTCCAGTTTCTATTCCCTGTGTTGGGAAAGAGGATTCTGGTTTTTGTAACTCTTCAGGGGAGAAAAACAGGCAGGAGATAAAAGGTAGAAAATCAGAGAAAGTTTGTTTTAGAGGCCCTTTCAGTGTCTTCATTCAACATGCCAAGATTCCACACTATGGCTCAACAAAGTCTTGGTTATATCTATACTTTTAGTATCTCTCTCTCAGAGTACATATTTAATAAATATTTGTAATATATATATATATATATATATATTCAAACAAATTCCATGGGTCACAGTCAGAAAACTAAATATGCACAATTGTCAATTATAAACATCTATGTTTCCATATTTTCTTAAAATATATTTTTGGAGATAGAATTACTGGGTCACAAGGTAATATTATTTAAACTTTTTATAGATACTATGACATTATCTTTTAGAAATGTCTATGTATACGTACCAATAATGATTGTGACTTTCAATTCTTCTGTTTTCTTACCAGCACTGTATATCGTTACTTTCTTTCAGTATTTGCTGATCTGAAAGCAAAATACAGCATGGTAGTTTTAGCTATCATAAACTGAGCTGCTATGAACATGGGTTCACTTATGTCATTATGATATGATTCTTTTTTTAAAAGTTTTTTCTCTTGAGACAGGGTCTCACTTTCTAGTTCAGGCTGGCCCTCAGCTCACTGTGTAGCCCAGGCAAACCTGGAACTCAGCAATCCTCCTGCCTCTGCCTCCCAAGTGCTGGGATTACAGGCATGAGCCACCTTGCCCAGCACTGTGGTATGTGGTATTGACGGCTGGTGGGCGTGAGTCACCATGCCCAGCAGTGTATGTGGTTACCAGGATTGAACTCAGGGCCTTGCACTTGCGAGGCAGGTGCTGGAACCATTGAGCTAAATCTCCGGCCCTATGATATGATTCTTTTAATTCTTTTGTGTATATTCCTAGCAGGGCAATAGCAGAGTCAAATGGGGCCTCTAATCCTAGTTTTTTTAGGAATCTCCATATTGACTTCCTTGGAGGTTTTACCAGTCTTACATTCCCACCAAGAGTGGAGAAATGTTCCTTTTTCTCTGCAGCCTCATCAGTACTTGTTGCTGGCTAATTTCAAACTGAAGATGTCAATGAATTCTAGAATGTATGATGGATATTGTGAAATAGAAAATATACAAAGGGAAATGTGGTGGAGGGGTCAATAATGAGGGATAAAGAAAAAATGGGATGTGATTAAAAAAAGGAAACATAACTTATGTATTTAGGGGGTGGAGGGTTGTAGGATGGGTAGGAGAATGGGAAAAAATGAGAATTGTGTCATATACTGGTACAAATTCCCAATATTGAGTGTGATTATGATGTGTATATACAATGCACCAATAAAGATAAAAATAAACTAAAAAATATAGCATTGTAGTATTACTTAAATTTACATTTATTTCATTACTATAAAGTTGGACATTACAGAATTTAATTCTATCAACATTTCTTCTTTTATGAATTATCTGCTACATTCTAGTGCCTATTTTCCTATTAGGTTCCTTCTATTTTTGATATTTGAGAGAACTTTCCTTGTTGTATTATTGCAAATAGCTTTACCAACTAAAATTAGATTTTATTCTAGTCACATTGTACTATAAGAAGTTTTAAATTAATCTAATAATATTTTACATGTTTTTTCTTCAGTGTTAGGCTCAAAAATTATTTTTCTCCTTAGTACTTTAAACCTATTAGCCAATATTTTGTTTTCTGTCTTTTGAAAGTTTCAGTTTTTATACTTTAAATTTTTTCTGCCTGTAATTTATATGGTAAGTCTTTTTCTTTTTTTCTGGCATCATTTTTCTTCCTAACATCAGCCCCCTTATTAGTTAATTTTTTTCCTCAACTTTTTTTTTTGAACTTTCCATATTGCTATACATATTTTGGTACATTTGTAGATTCACTATCACAGGATGTTCCTAATTGTATCCTTTGGAAGGTTATCTTAAGAATAATCTTTAGAAGGATTTTAAGGTCATGCAAATTTGGGAAATTTGGGGCTCTTGAGTTTGAACAGGTCTATAGAGCAATACTCCTCAGATTCTTTAATATACTAAGATGTATTGCATATCTATAGGAGATACCTTAAGACAATATTATTTAGTAGTAGTAGTATACAGTAGTAAGATAGCAGTACTTTTAGATGAATATCTATAAAAACCTTTCTGGGAAGTTTTTTTTAACTGTACATACTTTAAGAAACCAGATCTACTCTCTTATTGATCTGTCTATCCCTAAATCAGTGTTCCACTCTTTTGATGAATATACATTATGTATTTCAACACTTGAAAATGCAATGTCTTCTCATTATTGTGATTTTTTCAAAATATGATTTCTTGCTGGGCATGGTGGCTCATGCCTGTAATCCTAGCACTTAGGAGGCAGAGACAGGAGGATTGCTGAGTTCGAGGCTTGCCTGGGCTACATAGTGAGCTCAGAGCCAGCCTAAACTGCAACGAGACCCTTCTCAAAAAAAGAAAAAAAAAAGAAAAATATGATTTCTTAAAGTTTGCACAAGTTTTTCAGATTTTACTTAGTTTTAAAAAAGAATTTTAGAACCTGTAAAATATTTAGTTTTTAAACTAATGGAAAGTATGCCACAAAAATGTATTTCTGGAGAAATACAAGGAGAGATCTTGTCTGATTTCTCTGGGTCTCTGTTTTATTTTGTTTTTTTTTTTGTCTTGTTACAGAAATACAAGGAGAGATCTTGTCTGATTTTTTTTCTTTCCTTTCTTTCTATTTCTTTACATTTAAATTTAGAGAAAGCAAGATCTTGGATAAGAATAAGATTTTCCAAAGGCTAATTATGAATGCTCTGACACTGGTCCAGATAATTTACATTAAAAATAAACAAAACACCAGTGATGTTGAAACTAGCAATCCTTAAGACATGAGAACAATGGATAATTTGATAATCACAATTCAGAACACTGAGGGAGTAAATGGAATTCAGAGTTGAACAACAAATAGTTGATAAAGACACCATATGTTAAAAAGTATACTTTTCGAATTTGGATATTCCAAATTGTTTTACTTCAAAACCATTGTAAAATTTAAAATTTTAAAAGAAAACTATAAGCTTGGCTTGAGAAAAAAGTACAAAGTTGATACTGAGACGTGACAGCATAAACTGACTGCGTGAGGAACAAAACATGTCTTGGATTTAAAATCTTCCTTTATGTACTTTATGACACTGGCAAAACTAAGACACCTGAGGTAAGTTTTGTATAATGCACAGCTCCTGTATTTGAATCAAAATTAGTTTGGTTTGAGTAGTAACCTGTCACTAGTTGTGTGTCTGTGTGAGTTGACAGTGTTTTTCAATGATGGGTCTTGCATAGATACTAAGTTTTCACAATCTCAGGCAATCTACTGTTTTAGTTGCTCATTTACACACCAGCCAAATATTCCAGTCCGGTGTCTGAGAACCAGCTTCCTACAAGCTAACAGAAAAATCCAGACGAATTAGGATGTTATTTAGAGGTATAAGCTAGAAAGCCAAACTGCACACAGAATGGGAAGTGAAAAAGAACGCCCACTAAGGATACTTTGTAAACTCTAAAGACCTTTGTGGAGCGAAGGATCGCACACTTTTAGTACCCTCGTAGAAAGTATTCGGCACTGTTTCTGACAAGGACATTTCAGTTTCTGCGCCTTTTATACTTCAACAGAAAAGGCCCAAGTTGGGTACTATTAAAATCAACTACCCAAACAAACAGTAACCTCCGCGCATAACAGTTCGATACATATTTTAGGGTCCCTAGTACTCACCACGGGAATTCAAGCTTTCTTTTCCATTGTTCACACAACAGAAATAACTACTCACGTGGAGTTCAAAACATCGACAGTGTGAAAAGAAATTCTAAAATTGACGGGGAGAAGGTGACCGCTGGCTATACAACTTGAGAAAACTGGGCTATACCTCAACTTTGAGGCCAGTACGGAAGGCCCAAGAGTTGGTGAGGAACTGGAATACGTGCACACGCTCTTACCCGCCTGTGGGTTGGGAATGAGGTGCCTCAGCCTTCTTCTCTACGCCTCCATAGGAACGATTCCCTGCCCAGCGCAAAGCCGCCTCTCCATATTAGGGGCACTGGCTGATTCTGCATCAGTTGGAGCAGGCGCCTTGGCGCGCGGTGTTCCCTTGGCAACAGGAGCTTCTTCCGGTCCTGAAGCCACTCCTCTTCGGGAATCTTAGCGATTCGGCCGGTTGTACTTTTGCTTCTAGAGTTGCAAGGCTGGGGAAAAAGCCAAGGGCACTCCAAGGAACTCTATTAAGAGAAATGTTAGCACAGGTGACTAGGTGAGATGACGATTATTCTGCGAGAATCTGCGCAGTTACCCGAGGAGCATGACGGGATTTGTAGTCCTTCGCACAGGCTTCTGGGTGGCGTCCGCCTGTGTGGGACGGATGATCCCTTTCCTCGATTCTTAGTCCTCCTGCAGCACCGCCCTGTGTGTGGAGCCAAGGACGGCAAATCCTAGAATAGTGGTTGGACACCTGCGCAACCTGGGGACGACTGAGGAATAGAACGGTGGCCATTGTGCTAAGGTGTGCGTCGCAGTTGTCCCAGTGCTCAGTAGATGCACAGTTCAGCGGCTCTGCTAGACTCTGCCCTAGGGCCTGACAAGAAAGCTGTGAACATAGGGGCGAGAAACAGGTCTCGAAAGTTGTACAGTCACTATCTGTCCGTAATTAAAAAAAAAAAAAAACTGGGCAAAACACAGTAAGAGCCAAAGACATTATTTGGCAAAAGGAGTGTTCTTGTGCCGCTGGTTCTCTACTGTTTGGTCTCCCTGAGATATTTCCACCATTCATAATCTTTTGTGATCGATTACTGTCCCCAGAATCGACTGGTTAAAAAAAAAAAAAAAAAAACCTTAGGCAGGTTAGGTATTAATCGTCAATAAAATTACCCATGCCCTTAAATTGCTTCGGATTTTGTAGTAGTAGTTACAAGAAATCCTCAGATTGAAAATATTTACACAACCGCTTCCTTCATTTTTTATTTTTCCTTTTCCAGTGGCCAGAGTACAAATGTAGTCATTTTATTAATCTGCATTTTTTTGCCAGCCTTTTTATCCAGACGCACCAACCTTATCTATCAAGGAATTGCTTCTATGATTGTAAACGTTCCTTTTGTTTGTTACCTATGAGTATAGAATTTTATTTTTCTTTTCCTCCAAAGTAGTTTTATGTTTATTTCCCTACATCTTCTTTGGCCCATTGGTTAAATTGGTTTATTAAGCAGACTAGGAGGGCGAAAAAGAAACTAGAGAGAATTCTGTCAAAGTGAAGATGGGAATGAGAGTTGTGCATTTATAATTCTGAGGTGTTTTTTTTTTTCGTTGGATTTCCAAATTTCCAAGTGTACTTATTTTTATAGTGACATTTAAATACCTTCTGTAAATGGAGAATAGAAATAGACTGTTCTTACTGTGTGGTCAGTTAACCCCTTTCTATGATTCAGCTTCTTCACCTTCAGAAAGATATTATTTCATCTAGTGATGTTCAGCATTAAAGAGATAATAAGTGTAAATGTTAGGTGTATAGTAGATGTTAAGAGACACACAGATATCTTATGTTCTGGAGAATTTTCTTGGACAGACTTAATTTTTCTCATTTACCATATTTTCACCCCTCGGTTGAGTTCTTTTACTTTAACCTTGTACAAAATATTTGTTGAAAACAGGATACAATAGATGACTCCAGTATCTGATTTAGGCATATAGATAATTCTTTATAACAACAAAAAAGCTAAGCAAATAGTTATTTTATGTAAGTATAGTTACTGTGATGGCTTATTATTATTAGAAAAGAAACAGTGACGATGAAACCTACAATTAATAACCTAGAAAATACCAATCTTGAAGATATACACCACAAAAAGTAAACATTTCATTTGAATCTACTGGTGCATTGTCAATTGAAACTGCTCTCAAGAGTAGCCTGGGCTCAATCTAAAATATTTCCACTTTAGTTTGATTCCATTTTATTATGACAATAATGTTTCAAAATGGTATGTAATTTTAAAAAGCTATCTAAGATACACATGTAAGAGGATAAATTTAAGTACTTTCTTACTAGTTTTAATTTCATATTGGCTTTTTAAACTGTAGTAGGAAAACATGAGATACATTGAATGCTGTACCATTCTGATTAATTCAAGATTTCTTAATGTATTTTATCAGCATCTAAGAATATAAAAAATTCTTGCTGTATAATTTATTAAAAGTTTTTAAATGAGCATTGATGCTTGTATTGGAAGGGTTGAATATTCAGTGTCGAATCTTTTTATCATCTGCCTCCACTCTGAATAACTTATTTCAATCTTACAAAATGTTTTGCTAATATAAACACTACAAAAATCTGTACCACTTATTTATAGTGATTTATGTGAATTTATGTCTACTTATTGTCATTAGTTATTTGAAAAATTACAACTATGATTTTATATTCCAAATTACTACATTCTAAAGATCTAGATTAACACATTAAACATAAACTACATTAAATATGCATCAATACAAGAGTCAGATTGAACCACCAGAACTGTAACTTTATTTACTAATAGATATTGTAATAAACAGGCTTACTTCATCTGTAAGACCTTGATAATGCCTCTTAGGAAATCATAGAAAAATAAAATACAGTAATTAGTAACTTGTACTTTGTACAAAAATGTTATTATGTTGCTCAGCAGGTAGTTTTGCTAAACACCATATTCTTTCAGCAAATAGGTGACATATGTAATGCAATTCACCACAAACAATCTCTCATATTGAGAGCTTAGCATTCTATAACACTATTAGGTTGTAAGCATGCCAGCACATGAAAATTTACATGGAACATCATAATATTATAGTAGATTTTTATAAGATGAAAACAATACTAGTTTTAAATAAGTCTGGACTACTTCACTGCTAGAGTAAAGTAGGTAATAGGTAGGATTGCAGTTTAGTGAACACTTTTTTATTGTGTTAATCTCTCTACCATATTGTGATTACAACCAGAAAAGAGAACACAGGCTATGTAAGGAACCTGAGTGTAAAGAATGGAAACTCTAAATGGTGATATACCCAATTGAAAAAAAAATTGTAGTGCTTCCCGTCCTTATTCTAACAGATGTTTGCCCACTTTTTGAAAGAGTAGATGGATCTAGTGCCAAGTCCTTAGTTAATAATAAATAAGTTATGTCAGGTTACAAAGACATAGTTTAAAAAATAATATAGAAAGGAAAACTTTTTAGCTGCAGTTTTTATTAGTTAAATATAGCTCTATGAGGGATTAAATTTCTCAACCTAGACAAATCTTATTCAGACATTTTATAGAAATATGATATTTAAAATTAAACTTTTTATAACTTTTTTGTGTGTACTGCAGCTGTTGAAATGGTCTGAAATTCAAAATAACCACTTATAATTTGATATGGTCATTTACATAAAGTGTTAATTAAATACATACGTGTATACATATATCTCTATAGTTTTGATTCTGATAGAAGAGCAAAGTAGTGAAGAACAAACTTATTCCATAATTCACAATCTAATTCACATCAAGTCCAAAGAATAAATACATAATTTAAATTCCTGCATATTGAATTATATACAGCATATCCAGAAATAACTCAGCAAGCACATTAAAAGATCATATTATTCCTACTAGTGTAGAAAGGGCACAATGAACAATCATTTTATCCATATGTTTTTCCTAAATGATAAATGACAGAAGATCTTGACATTTTCCATACAGGAAAAACAAAACACAAAGCTTTACTAAAAAACTAATGGCTATTTGTCTTTTTAAAAAATTCAGATGGTAGTTCAATACTTTCTAAAATAATATTTGAGACAGGCTGGGTATACCTTTCTCAAATTTAAACTAATGTATTATTCATAGGCTTTGAATTATAACAGAATAGCCATAAAATGTTTCTGCCATTTACTCTGTAATAAAGATGAATAATAAAATATAAGAAGTATTTATGGCATTGAGAGGTTCTTTCTTAGCCTCTACCTTATGAAAAAGAGGACTCTTGTCAGGGTACTTGAACATCAAAATTTCAGGTCTTCAAATAAGAAGGGTTCAGATATTTAATAAAAAGATGCCTTTGAAATATAGTTTTTTTTCTATTTTCAATCACACACACATGAACATTCACTATATTATATATGTATATATACATAAATGTATGTATATATATTCACTTTTTCACTCTCCAACTACTTACATATCTCTCCCTCACCCACACCCTTCCCACCTTTATACTGACTTGGTAAAATCAAACTACTCACATAGTAATACCTTTAGCTGTCTTCAACAAATCTACAAATTTATCTGTATATTATACACTGCGCCTTCTATTTGGAGTCCTGTGAACCAGCTCTTGTTAAGAAACCCCCCCCCCACAGAAGGTCTCAAATTTAGTCATTCTACCTTTTCCAGGCCTTTGCTCTAATTATGTCTCTCATATATAATAATTTTCCTTTGCCAAATAATTTCATTAATATGTAAATACGTTTAGCATCTTTTCTTCTAAATAAATGAGCAATTAACAATTAAGCTCCATGAAATTCTCTCAACTCACATCTTCAACTCCTATTCATACTGCTCCTTTTATAACAGAACACTCTGAATATTTGTTTATATACTGACTGCTGTCCTCTCTTATATTTCTTGTTAATCCATTTCAGTCAGGATTTGACTTCACTGTTTCATGGAGACTGTTCTTCAGATTTTCAAAGAGACTGCTCATGTCAAAGTTGCCAAATTCAGTAATCATTTTTGTTCTGATTTTGACTTCTTAAAAGCACTCAGTCCAAAAACTACTTCAGTAGCCTCATATACTCTGACGACCTCCTTTTTGTCTCCTCGATTGTCTTATGAACCTACATACATGAATTACTCTTTCTGTCCAGAGGCTCTTTACTCTGGATTTTCTCATGGCTATTTGTTTAATGTTTTTCTTGTGTCAGTTGAAATGCTATGCCTTCAGAGATTTGCCTTCACACCTGATATGAAAGCACTGTAGACATGCTGAGTAATATTATTGATAATTTAATCAGCACAACAAATCCCTATTTCTTTGTGTATCTTTACTATTAGAAATTCAAATCTGTGAACCAGGAACTTTGCTTGTCTTATCGCCACGTATCATCAGTACTTCAAAGAGGACACTAGAATATATACAGTAGTGTTCAATAAGCATTAGTTGGATGAATGAATGGATTTACAGATAAATAGACTTTTAAACTAAATTAGCATATAAGTAATGTACTTATCTTAAAATTTAAACAATATAATTTTAGGCTAGTGGACATGTCTTGTTATGATTGTAACAGTATGGAGAGAATAACATAGATGTTTGGTCAGATAATTTTTGTTGTTTACATTAAATTATACTTAACTATTGCATTTAATGTAGAGTGGTCAAGATTGTAAAGAAGGAAAGGGAATATTCTGATTTATCCAAAACGGTTTAGACACTGTAGAAAATAAGCAATTTATATAAAAATAGAATGGTTTACTATTCTTGTTTGAAGCATCCCATTTGGTGAAATTATAAACACTGGAAAGTGGTAAGCAGTAGAATAACTAAAATATATATGCTTAATATTTCGAATTTACTGAGTGCACTAGAGGATTTTTTTTAAATGTTTCCATTCTTAAGAAAGAAATAAGAGTTTGTTTTTTCTAGAAGACTTTATGGAGTGTCTGACCAGTGTTAGTTAAAAAAAAGAGTAACTTCAAAAAGAGTAACTTCTAGCCACTATACATTATGGCATTCAAAATCTTTCAGAATTGGCAAGTTACAAGCATTAGGAGACTGAATAGAAATATAAAAAAAGTGGCTCTTTTCCAAATACTTAAAACTGGACAGAAGGTAATCTTTGGAAGAATGTAAGGACTAGAAATTCAAAAGATATCACATAAAATTAACATGTAAGTACCACATTTAAAAATATTTATTCCTTTGTAAATTTTTTATAACAATTTAAAAGTATAAATTGATGCTAAAGGTTAATACTTTCAGGCCAGTGCTCTTTTCTACATCTTATACATAATACTTTTAATTGAATAATAGAAGGCAAAAATCTCACCACTATACCACTTCATAAATATATATGTAAGGTATTTTGGTAGTCCAATATTTGATGTATATTTTAGCAAAATTATTGATATATACTTTTGAAATTAAAGGAATTAACAGTGTAGGGATGTTTATAATTATTACTACTTGGCCTATTATTAAAATTGTTAAACATAAGCTTTTGATAAACTATTTTCATGAGATTTGAAAAAAGATAGTGATTTGTGTTCAATATGAATCTAAGTTCGATATGTGTCTAAGAAGAAAATTAAATTCTTGTATAGTATGAATATATTACTATATTTTTCTTTGAAGACATGTAAGACATGGAAAGAACGGATTAAATTCAAAATTCAATGAAAAAAAATTTATACACATTAAATCTTACCTTGTCAATGCAGAAGTGGATTTATTTTTAGGAGAAATTATTAAGTGGATTCATTAAGTGGATTTATTTTTAGGAGAAATTCCCATTCTCAAAACATATTTTGTTTCAAAATTACCATTCATAAGGATATAATTTTTCATTATCACTTTTCTTACAGATTTATTTTTGCTTTTTAAAAACAAAGTAACAATTTAAACCTGAACTCTTCTTTGTATTATTTCTTTATTTTCTTCAATTTTAATGAAACTTGGTTTGTTACTCTGTTCTACATTTTGCTTTGCCACTAATGTTTCAAAAACAAAGCCACTATAGCAGGTATAACTTTTTAAGAAATAGTTAACAATTATTCCTTCAAGATTAAAAATTTTGTTTTTGATATTTTCACTGCACAAAAAAACTACAATTTAATATAGTTTGTGAAGACAGTCTAAAGGACATTTATATTCTGCAGTAAGTTACTCAAGTTTTCTGTGTCGTAAATCTGAGATAGTGTGATTACTAAAATGATTAATAGTGTATTAGGAAAAAAGCACATGGAGTAATCTTTAAAATCAAGTGTTACTTGTATCTATTAGCACTACGTGTTTTGCATTTTTATTTTGTATTCTTGGAGACCTAAAGTTAAACCAAAGTTCGATATGTATCTATGAAGAAAATTAAATTCTTGTATAGTATGAATATATTAATATATTTTTCTTTGAAGACATGTAAGACATGGAAAGAACGGATTAAATTCAAAACTCCATGAAAAAAAATTTATACACATTAAATCTTACCTTGTCAATGCAGAAATTTAAAAAAGTCTCAATCATTTATTTTTTATGATATTGAGCATTGTCTTAAAGAGACTTTGAGGGTATGACAATAATAGTTCTAGATAATATACCCTGGATATTTGAACAGATCAGATTTAGCAATGCTTACACTAATCACACTGAAAAATTTTGAGAATTTCTCATTCAGTTGCAAGTTTGTTAGCAAGTTAACTGGCTATTGATTTTGTTACAGAGCATCTAAAGACCACATTTTAAGTAGGTTTATTTAGAAAACAAAAAAACAATAAACAAAGCATGCACAGTTAAAAAAGAAAATCATTCAGATTTATTATTGGATAGATGAGAATATAAAAAGCAAAGTTTGAAAAGAGCTAATAGAATTAATTGTATTCTAGATTCTCTGAAAATATGTTTAAATGAAAAAAATTTAAAAATTATATCTAAAATTCATACAGATGATTCTACAGACAACTAAATGTAGGCAGGGGATTTTTTAATCATAGAAATGGTAGAAGACATTTTCAAACAGGTAAATATCTTGAAAATGTATAATTTATTCATTTTAGAAATTAACATCCATGACATTATCATATTTCAAGACTTTAAATGACATTGGTTCTTCCTTGAACAGAAAAATTAAGATGGTCCTTATGCAGGAGATTTAGCTCAGTGGTTTCGGCGCCTGCTTCGCAAGCACAAGGTCCTGAGTTAAATCCCCAGTAACTACATACAATGCTGGACGTCATGACTCACGCCCACCAGCAATCAGTACCACATACTACAGTGCCAGGTGTGGAGGCTCACACTTGTAATCCCAGCACTAGGCAGAGACAGGAGGATTGCTGAGTTCGAGGCTTGCCTGGGCTCCATAGTGAGCTCAGGGCCAGCCTGAACTACAAAACGAGACAATTGTCTAAAAAAAAAGAAAAAAAAAAGATGGTCATAAAAATGAACTACACATATGGAAAATGTGTATAGAAATTTATATTGCTTCTTATGTAAGGTTATGTTTAACTCGTGAAAATAGGGTATCTTCATTGTAGTGCCTAAATATAAAATTTGGATTGAATATATGAAAATGGTGATTCTTATGTCCTTAGAGTTCTCTTCATAATAACATTTTATGTTTGTGGGTAAAAAGATTGCTTTCTTCAGTGAGGGCCACTGTGATGGAACCGGGTGCCTACTAAATAGGAATCCTACAGTAGAATTCTTTCCCTTTTAGTAGTAATGGGACACTCTAAAGCCTTATCTCACTTGTTCTCATTTATCATTTGAGTTAACAACTTATTACCTAACTGAAAATGAGTTTTATGACAAGTTAAAATAGCCAAATGATACAGTGATGGGGAAATATGGATAGAGTTTTAGTTGAGAAAAAAATTCCACTTCTTTAATTTAAAAATCCTGGGAAAATTGTGTTGTTAATTTGCATTTATTTGCCAATCAAAAGTAGAAATAATGAACCTGGGGATGTAGTTCAGTGGTGGAGTTCTCACCTTGCATATAAAATGTCCTGCATTCAATCCCCAGGACTGAAAAAAATGTGTAAACCATATCTGTATATTACATTTTAGAGCTATCTTTTACCCTATTTTATCATGTAATATTCCTTTAAAGCATTTGTTAATTTTAATAATGAACTACTTCTATTTAAAGGTCATGAAATCCTTTGAGATTTTGTCTGAAAGCAAAACAAATCAAGTTTCCCTTAATGACACTGAGATTTGGGAGTTTCGTAAGTACAGAAATTTGAGCAAGAAACTTCCTTTTTTTTGCTTAAAACTTAGCATTCTGTGGGAAGGTACAGAAATTTGAGAAAATGGATTTTACTTAATATTATTAGAATACAAAGTTTATAGTTGTTAGATTTTTTTTAAAGGTGAAGTTTATTCTTTTAGTGTCACTTTTCCTTCTTTTGCAATTGAAAAGTTTTCATTCATTTTTTTCAATTCATATAAAATATAATAATTTCAGTCTACACTGATAATCCAAACGTAAACATTCAAATTTTAGACTCTACAAAAAGCCATTGCCAACCAATCAAAAACTTGAATTACAGCAAAAACCTGAAGCCTTTCAATAGTCTCATAAATATTCTCATAAAACTTTGGCTGAATAATTTGAATCTATTAGAAAAAGAGGATTAGCTAAAACTACAGTTTACTGACTACTTTCTCCTGGACCTTTTGATCTTTTTTCTCACATATCATGTCACATTCCCTTAGAACAAAATAAATTACTTTTTATCCTATGAAATCTTTGAAATATCTGTTTAATACTTTGCTTTTTAAAGGAACAGTAAGAGAAAGAGATTTTTCACTTTGTGCAACATGATTTTTCTTTTCCTTCATTTTATTTAGCAACATGATAGAGCTAGTCATGATTAGTCATCTTTTTTTCTCCTTAATCATATTTGAAAGAACTTTCTTTAGCCTTTAACTTATCATTACAGTGACTAGGACTGGTGACTAATGGGAAATTTTTTAATTTCAGAATTGGTTTTGAGAAAAGTGGTATTTTCTAATTGAGGACATCTTTGAGGCATGAGTTTAGATATGAACTAAAAGCTTTGTCTCTGGACAATAAAAATTTGTGACTCTTGACAAGGACCAACAAATAATAAGAGAGAATATCTTAGAGAACTTAGCAAGCATGCTTCCTTTTGCCAAAGTATGGGGTGGCTGGAAAGAATTCTCTGAATTTGAAGTTCAAAACATTTATTTCTGGAAGAGTTTGTAAATATAATTCACACTGGACCAGTTCCTGTCTATTTATCTTTATTCTATGGAAAGAGCCAACCCCGGTGATATGGCAATCATTGAAAACTACAAATAGGCTCTAACTTCTACATTTTAAGCTTGAATTTAACTCAAGGCAAAAAGTATATGCAAACTGATCTTTGTGTAAGATTTTATGCATATAGGAGGCACGTGTGGATGTTTGTTAAACTGAATGTTTACACTGCCTTCGTTGACACACTGTAAAATTTGAAGAAAATTTTGGAAATATTGATCATAAATCTGAAAAGTTATGTTACTTTAGAATTCTAACGGAAGGTTGCCAACAATTTACTCACTGCGCTCCTCTACCTTGTAGAGTCTTCTAAAAGGCAGTAAGAGGGCCAGGTGTTTGGCTCAGCGTTGCCACACCTGCCTGGCAAGCACAAGGTCCTGAGTTTGATCCTTGATACCAGAAAAAGAATAAATAAATAAATAATAAAAACCAATAAAATGCTTTTTGATTAAACATGAAGTAATATGGATTTCTTCTACTTTGTGAAATTTGAGCTGGAAATGTTAAGGTGATCATAGTAAAAAGGTGACGCATTTATTTCAAATCTATTTTCTGTATAAAGACAGACTCTAATTATGAGATAGGATAGCTTTTCTACTTTTAAATTCTAATTTAAAATTAATGTTAACTTCTTTTGCTAAAGCTATAGAAAAGAATCATAATCATTAATGGTAAATTATTTTTCAAAGTACTTTATCTTCACTTAAATCCAAGCCAGAATCCATGCCCTCTGAATACAAGTGGTCTCGTGTGCGAAGATCATTATATTAGAAGTATAGTATTTGCTACCTTTTCTGCCCTTCAGCCTTTTGTTAGAAGATCAGGAAGATCTTTTTAGATTTTCTGTGCTTTCTTATGTTGATAAGGATACAGGATGTAATAATAAAAATTGAAAAAGGAATAAATGACACGATGGTGAATTAAAAAGAACAGAGTGATTAAAAAGAAAATTTAATAAAAAGTTGGAAAAAGATGCCTAGTGCTGGTTAAATTCTTGAGAGGAAGAGATTTATCTGACTACCTAACAATATAAAGTTATTTAAAATATTGAAATATCTTTTAGAAATGTGCTTGCATGAAATGTAACAATTCATCCTTCACTATCCTATAGAAACTGTTTTTCAAGGATTGGATTTGGATTTATTTTCTATTCATGGACTGAGAGAAACTTTAAAGTTGTAGCTGGAAGGATTTTTATGCAGATTATATAGTTGAGCAGATTTTAAGAAGTAATGAGTGAATTTTTTTATTTTTATATGCATAACTTATTTATTAATAGTTATAACTCACGCTATACTGAGTCATTCTTGGTTCCAGTTAAACTGAGTTTCATAACTTCTGATTGCCTTTTCAGGTTGATATTGATATGTTAAGGTGATATTGATATGTTAAGGTGATATAGTACCTTATCTCTCATTGATTGTACATTGTTTTTATATTTTTCCCAGATATGACTTATGCCAGGAGATAATCAATTGGGTACAGACTAGAAATTGACTATACAGAAAATAAAATTGGCTTTTTAAACTGACTTTCAAAATTTGAAAAGTTCTCTCAATAGTACATATTAAGTAATATTTTTAAAAGTGATATATAAATATACATGCATATTTTTAGTTATCTAAGTTTAATTCTAATGACTTGTGATTTATGGGAATTACTCATTTTTGAGTAATTAAGGTTTCTGCTTGTGAATATTAAAATGATTCAATTACTGATTATGTATACGAGTAAATCTGAAAATGTTTAATGTAAAATTTCCAAACTGATCTGGCATTTTCGTTATTAATATTTCTCTTGCCTAACACTGCCTCCTGAATTGCTGGCAGCATTATTAATGTTTCTGTACATTATAATACCAATGAGGTCATGGGTTCTGTTAACTAGTAGGCAGGAAAGAAATAAATATCCTCATATTTTAATGTTTCTGTTTAATTTTATACATGTTTTAACCTTACATTAAGCAGGATGAAATCCAAAACTATTTTTAATAATCATGTTTACAGTTTTCTAAAACATAAATAAAATTTAAAAGAAATTTTAAGGAGGGTATAGGATGAGAAGTAAAGAGGAAAGAGAGTTTTCTGATACTGAAAAAATGTTAGGGAAGAAAAAAAGTTAAATTAACCAGAAGTTGGATAGTACAATCAGACATTTTTAAGAAAAACATATATATATATATATATATATATATATATATATATATATATATATATTTTAGTGGTACTGGGGATTGAACTCAGAACATTGAGCTACATACATTTTTTATTTATCTTTAAATTTTGAGATAGGGTTGCTCAGACTGGCCTTGAATTTCTGATCCTTTTGCTTCAACCTCTGGAATTGCTAGGATTGACAAATGTAAGCAGTACATCTACTCAATGAAAATATTCTTAAAAGAGATCTTTAGGGCCAGAGGGTTGGCTCAGCGGTTCTGGCACCTGCCTTGAAAGCGCCAGGTCCTGAGTTCGATCCCCAGTGACCACATACAGTGTTGGGTGTGGAGACTCACGCCCACCAGCAATCAGTACCACATACCACAGTGCCGGGCATGGTGGCTCACGCCTGTCATCCCAGCACTCGGGAGGCAGAGACAGGAGGATTGCTGAGTTCAAGGCTTGTCTGGGCTACATAGTGAGCTCAGGACCAGCCTGAACTACAAAGCGAGACCCTGTCTCAAAAAAAAAAAAAATAGATCTTTAATGTTGCAATCACTGTATGTCCGTCCCATAGAATTTTAAATAATTAATACAATTTATTTCATCACGGAATACAGATATTGCCAACAGAGTCCTATGGAAGACTATCTTATTCTCTTATTTTCTAAATACCATTTTGCTGTTTTATAAAAATATATATGATTAATAAATTTAATCTTACATCTGTTTTTATTTAATGCATACTTAAAGAGGTAAATATGGAACTTTTATATTTACTTTAAACATATCCAGATTTGGGTAAATATATGAAGCAAACTGCATGTAGTCTATGAATGGCGCACAGCCATGCAGATTGATGGCTACAGAAAATGTCGCTAGCTATTTCTAACACTAATTTAAAAAGTGAATGTCCTCTCAACTTTTCTTTTTACAGTACACTTAGGGAATACTTTAAAAACGTTTATGTATCTCTATTCATTTTTTTAAACAAAAATCAAATGGTGGAAGGATAAAAACAGGAGATAAATCATCAAGATAAAATATGTGGAAGGGTCTAGTAAAATGAAGAGTCATTAAAATCTAAATCAATGCACCTTGAGGCCATACTCATAAGTGAAATAAGTAGGACACAGTGTGTAAATCCATGCCATTTCTCTTGTGTGATAAACTAAAAATGTAAATGAGGTCCAAAACGTATGATACATATTGTGAAAAAGGAAGAAAATGTTCAAAGGGGAAGAAAAACCAGGGGAAGCAAAGAAGGGAAAGAAAATATTTGAAAGGAAGAAGGAAAAATGCAAAGAAAGCTTATATAGAGAGGAGTGGAATGGCTGAAGGGAGGGCATGTGAATGGAAAGAATACAAATCATGATATATCATGTACAGTTAAAATTCTCAATGATGAATGTGATCATAATGTACTTGAAACATACCAATAAACACAATGTACTTTCAAAACATACTCATAAGTGAAATAAATAGGTCATAGATCTGTAAATATGGTACCTTTTCTCTGGTATGAAAAACTGAAGGTGTAAAGGAGCTGTAGAGTATATGATAGATATTGTGAGATAGAAAATATTGAAATGGAAATGGGATATAGGGGTGAGTAACAAGGGGAAGAAAAATATGATGGTAATAATAAAAGGGAAACAAACCTTATTACAGGGGGTAGGGGTTTTTGGTTGGGTGAGGGAATAGGGAAGATGAGAAATTGTGTCATATACTGCTACAAATTCTCAATATTGTGTGTGATCATGATGCATATATATATATAATGTACCAATAGATTCAAATTAAAAAAAAAGAAAACAAGGGCCAATAAATAGAAATAACACTATTTTCATCACAAAGTCTAATTTAGGTAGGAGTTTAAGAATATGGATATTACCTCTTTGTCTCTGAGATTAAATTTTAAAAATCTGTAGGCAACCTGCACTGCATTTTTGGCTCTCTTAAAATATCTTCTTTACTTTTTCCACCTACCATAGTACTCGTTTTTTCCCCTAGTTGCACAAGAAGTAGCTAAATGATTTTGTTCATAAGACAGCACTATTTTGGAAAGCTGAGTTAGCTAATTCACTGAAAAATATAGTGCTTTTTGTTCTAAGCTTTTGAGAAGATTATGATAGTATATCTTAGCTGTGTTTACATTTTTATGCAACTATATTATGGGATCAGGTTAACACACATGCATGCACGTGTGTGCACACACATGCTCAAGTGTAAGCTCTGTATATTATTTGGAGTATTCATACTTATTTCTTCGAAGGTTTGGAAAAGAGCTCAGCATGTTCATGTAATATTGTTACAATCAAAACATAAGATTTCTTAAACTTGCAAAATATACTGGTGTCAGTCAGAAGTGTTTATTTTCTTGGGCTACGACGTTTATCATGAAATTCTGTTCAATCATTTCACCCTAAATCTTAGATGTTTTACTTAAGGCAATTCTACAAGACCAACTAATTTTCTCAGTGTTTTGATAATTACTTTTGTAAACTTGTGGAAATGGATCAAAGGAACAGTAATTGGGTTTATTCCATGCTTCATTCTGTGAAAACCTTTAGAATAATAGACACACCCTTGGTCTTTCCAAGGGTGTATTCATAACATAGTAGAGAGACAGCAATTAGTAGAAATAAATAAATAAATACATACATACATACATAAAATAAACAGAGAAGAAAAGCCTCTAATGTTAGTATGAAATATGTAGGAGATTATAAGGTTAATTTTTAAAAAAGACAAATCCAGCCTTAGGTGTTTAAAATCACAGTACTTTTTCCCTCACCCTTCCCATTCACCCCTTTCTCACCAGAGTCGCACCTGACAAGAGTGCATTACATGGAGTCCTTGGTCATTTCTGCAAATTATTCTAACATCATAGACAAAGTATTAAAATAAAGCAACAATACAATTGATAGAGTTGAGTAAAATTAAAAAATATTCATGTCAGTTTGGCAGCTACTTCATGACAAAACATGAAAAAACGTCCAACTATTTCTATCCCATTTACCATCAAATTCAGCATACATCATTAAGGGTGCCACATCTGGACACATTCCTCCAAGTCCATGAATACCCCCCAAATACTTCTATACAAAGTTACACATCCGTGCTGAGTTATTTTTCACTGTGTGGCAATAATCTGCAGTGAGCCACGGCTTTATTTGCAAGCTATTCAGAGAGGACTTGTTTAGCAGCAGCATGGTTTTAAAATCCAGGTAGGAAGCATAAACATAAGATGTGCGGTCATAGTTTGGATAGGTGACTGTTTTATGAAAGGATATTTGGAGAGTTAGAAGAGAGAGCAGTAGAGAGGATATCTTTCATTTTAGAAACGCTGAGGCACAAAATGCAGGTGTTTATAGTACTTTCATACATGAAACCCTTTCTCCTGTATGTGCAGCATATGTAAACGTAAAGTCTGTATGCTGCTGACTATCCGTCTCTGGTGTCCAATGAGTATGACTCCAATTCTCCTAATGTCACTGAGAAAGAGGAGGGGAGAAAATATTGAAATTTGATAAATATGAAAGAGAGAAAGTGAATGTTTGTACATATTAAATATACACAGTGTCATACTTGCTAAAACTTTTGTAATTTGTTGAGCATTGATATAAATGAACAGTGATAATTTGTCACACTTTTCTTCTTTCTGGAGTCACAATATATACCATATTAAGCTCAAATTTAATGAAACAAAAAATTTCATATTCGTGTATTTATAAGATTTTTTTTGTAGGCCTAAAGGCTATGCATTAGATATGTAGTTACATAAATTTGCAACAGTGGTAGCAAAGTGGTAAGAATGAAGCGCAGAAAATACAATGAAAACTTTGAGGTTCCATGGTATTTTAGTAACCTGAAAAAAATTATCATTCTGTAGAACTATATGAGATTGCTATTACTATCTTACAATAATGATAATTTCATATGGCTCGATCTAATTGTTTTCGTGTTTAGTCTTTATCCCACATAATGAGGATTTCTAACGCCTGTCCACAGTGGATTGTCTTTGAAAGAATGGAAGTAGTTGACCATTACAATACACAGGAGGAGCTCTAAAGTGACATGATAATATTGTATTAATTTAATGAAGGTAAAAGAAATTGGTTATGCAATATTAGTTTATATGAGCAATAATTTACCAAGAGAAAATTATGTTGACTAAAAGTCTATGAAATTGTAAGAGTAATATACATTGTAGAAAGCAAATAAAATTTTGTTTTGTTTTGTTTTTGTTTTTTGACACAGGGTCTCATTTGGTAGTTCAGGCTGGCCCTGAGTTCATTATGTAGCCCAGGCAAGCCTCGAACTCAGCAATCTTTGTACCTCTGCCACCTCAGCGCTGCGATTACAGGCGTGAGCCACCATGCCTGGCATTATGGTATGTGGTACTGATTGCTGGTAGGCGTGGACCACCATGCCCAGTATTGTATGTGGTTACCAGGGATCTAACCAGGGACTTTGCACTTGCTAGGGAGGTGCTGGAACCACTGAGCTAAATATCCAGCCCCAAATAAAGTATTTTAAAACGGTATTTGAAGTAACCGTTTTCTTTCAAATAATAAGTTTAAAAATTTAATACTCAACTTTAATGTCTGTCTGTTGTAGAACAATAGTCAGAAATTGTGGAAATGACATATTAGCCTTAGGAAAAAAAGTTCTTAATATGGTATTTTAATTTAAATTCTCTGAAAAGCACATTATTAAAGAGGAAATTAGACCGTTTCTACAATTAAATGGTAATGCCAGAATTTAGGAGACATAATGAAAGTAGTCATAGGAAGGAAATTTATAGCAGTAAAACAGAACGAGCTCAAATAAATAACCTAACGTTGAACGTCAAGCTTCTAGAAGAAGGAAAGCAAATGAAACCTAAACCACATACAAGGAAGAAAATCATAAAGAAATTGAAGCATTTTCAATTAATGCAATTGAAACTAAGAAAACAAAATAATGAATCAGTTGCTTTTTAAAAGATTTAATAAGTTCCCCAGTCCGCTGGACTCACGGCACGGCGGGCCCGGAGCTGCTGGGTCCGGTCCGAGAGTGGATAAAGAAGATGTGGTTTTTTTTTTACAAAATGGAGTATTACTCTGCCATAAAGAATGACAAGGTCGATCCATTTAGGTGCAAATGGAGACATCTGGAGGATATACTAATAAGTGAAATCAATAGATCACAGATAGACAATTTCCGGATCTTCTCTTTGGCATGAACACCTGTAGATGCAAATGAGTTCTAGAAAGTAGGACAGCTTTTATAGAGTG
>PVIC010017893.1:0-32213 GCA_004025085.1 Thryonomys swinderianus
GGTATTTTGGAATTTTAGTCAGATATTGACACATAGGAGTGCAGCAGAGCCAGTTACCCTAGTGACAGAAACATGGAGTTTCATTATCCAGATTTATTGTGTCATTGTCTTTTAATTCCACTTGCTTTTAAGCATAATGCTTTCTTGGTGACTGCTCCTTTTATTTTTATTCTTAGCTAGTATTTGATTAAGTATTCACTCTATTCCAGGAACTTTTCTAAATTATGCACCAGTTCATCTTCAGAATTATTTATAATTATTTGGATCATTCTTAGAATTAAGAATGTGGAAGCAACAGAGAGGTTAAGCACCTAACTCATGTCACACAGTGAGTCAGTGCCTTCTGCCTCTACAGCTGCTCCTTCGAGTGCTGGGCGAGGCTTCCTTGACTTTCACAAAATAGGCCTTTTAAAAATTTTTTTTCTGAGAATCTTTAGATGATCTGTAAGGCAGCATGACCAGGAATAACTTGATATGTGAAAGAACACCAAAATATTACATTGTTGGAACTGCCCAAAGGAAAATTTGCATAAAATTAAATTTTAATAGGCTAATACTACATTATCTAAATTCTTTTTTTTTTTTTTTGAGACAGAGTCATGCTTTGTAGTTCAGGCTGGCCCTGAGCTCACTATGTAGCCCAGGCTAGCCTCAAACTCAGCAGTCCTCCTTCCTCTGCCTCCCAAATTCTGGGATTACAGGTGTGAGCCACCATGCCCCACACTGTGGTGTGTGATACTGATTGCTGGTAGGCATGAGTCCCTACACCTGGTATTGTTGTATGTAGGTACCGGGTATCAAACTAGTTACCTTGCACTTGCTAGGCAGGCACCAGAACCACTGAGCTAAATCTCTGGCCCTCTTACTGAGGATTTTTGGCATCAATATTCATTAGGGAGATTGGTCTGTCGTTCTCTTTTTTGGTTGTGACTTTTCCTCATTTTGGAATCAATGTAATGGTTGCTTCCAAGAATGAATTTAGGAGCATTGCTTCCTTTTTGATTTAAAAAGTTTGAGAAGTAGTGGTGTTAACACTTCTTTAACAGTTTTGTAGAATTCAGCAGTAAAGCCATCAGGACCAGGGCTTTTCTTTGTTGGTAGGTTTCTTTTTTTCTTTTTTTTGAGACAGGGTCTTGCTTTGTAGTTCAGGCTGGCCCCGAGCTCAGACAAGCCTTGAACTCATAGCAGTCCCCTGTTTTTGCATCCTGAGTGCTGGGATTACAAGTGTGAGTCACCACCCAAAGCATTATGGTGTATGGTACTGATTGCTGGTGGGCATGAGTCACCAAGCTTGGTACTGTTGTATGTAGTTAGCCAGGATCAAATTCAGGACCTTGGGCTTGCAAGGAAGATGCCAGAACCACTGTGCTAAATCCCCAGACCTCTGTCAGTAGGTTTCTTTTTTATTATTATTACCTTTTCAGTTTCACAGGTTGATATTGGGCTGTTTAACATTTTTATATCTTCATTAAACTTTGAAAGTTCATATGTATCTAGGAATCTATCCATATCTACTATGTTTTCCATCTTACTGGAGTTTTCAAAGTAGGTGTTTATTAGCATGAGAACTAGCAGAAAGAATCAACAAATGGGATCTTGTCCTACTAAAAAGCTTCTGCACAGCAAGAGAAACCAGTGGCAGAGTGAAAAGACAGCCAACAATTTGGGGGAAAAAATTTTACCAGCTGTTTTTCAGACAAAGGCTTACTATCTAGAATATTCAAAGAGCTTTAAAAAATCAGCCCCCTCAAATTTAAAGACCCAATTCAAAAATGGTCATCTGAAATGAACAGACACTTCTCAGAGGAAGAAGTAAAAACAGCTAAGAAGCATATGAAGTAATGTTCAATATCACTAGTCATTCAAGAGATCCAAATGAAAACAACACTGAGATTTCATCTCACTCCACAAAGAATGGTTGCCATTTTGAAATTAAACAGCAAAAAATGCTGGCAAGGCTGTGGAGAGAAAGGATCCCTTCTCCACTGTTGGTGGGAGTGTAGACTGGCACAACTGTGGAGATCAGTGTGGGATTCCTCAAAAAAACTAGTATCAGAGGTCCCATTTGACCCTGCTATTTCCCTGCTAGGTATGTACATGAAAGAATTAAAAGATTCATATCAAAGTGACATATGTGCACCCATGCTTGTAGCAGCTCAGTTTGTGATAGCTAAGTCTTAGAGAGAACCCAAATGCCCATTAACTGGAGACTGGATAATGAAGATGTAGTTTTTAAAAAAATAAAATGGAGTATTACTCTGCCATAAAGAATAAGTTTGAGTCATTTATATTCAAATGGATGCATCTTGAGGACATACTCATAAGTGAAATAAATAGGTCACAGATATGTAAATACTATGTATTTTCTCTGGTATGAGAAACTGAAGATATAAATGAGTTCTAGAATGTATGATAGATACTGTGAAATAGAAAATATTCAAATGGTAAAAGGGCTAGTGGT
This sequence comes from Thryonomys swinderianus, assembly GCA_004025085.1. Classification (NCBI taxonomy): domain Eukaryota; kingdom Metazoa; phylum Chordata; class Mammalia; order Rodentia; family Thryonomyidae; genus Thryonomys; species Thryonomys swinderianus. The sequence goes on from PVIC010017893.1 coordinate 2,462, forward strand.
ATATAACGTGGGGAAAAATGTGATGTAAAAAAGGAAACAAACCTTATGCATATATGGCATGGGGGGTTGTATGGTGGGCAGTAGAAGGAGGAAAATGAGAATTAAGATGTATCATATACTAGTACAGATTTTCAATGTTGATTGTGATCATGATGTGTATATAAATATACCAATAAAATCATTTAATTTAAAAAAGTGCATAAAAACAGGGTTTATTAACTTTGACGGTATACAACTACATTTTGCTGGGTCTAACTTTGAGTGACTTATTTCTGCTCTTGGTGTGAAAGAAAAATACATAAGCATTTTTCTTTAATAGAAGCTATAAATGTTTTGCCAGACAATAATAGAAGAAACAAATGAATATTAATATACTGGGTTTTTCAGCCAGTGACTCAGAAATAACTGCTAAGCAATTACTGAGTAACCATATTACTCTAGATATTTACAATCTAACTCTGAAGAAAACACATCAAATCTTTGTCATTACAGTAAGTATTTTCTAGTGGGAAAAGACATAATAAATAAATAAAAGGAATTTTCAGAGGAAAAAGTCAGTTATCTCAGCACACTATTATATTGTTTCCAGGTATGTATAGTTCTATATATGAAATTTGTATTTTGATTATTTTGCCCTGTTTTGGTCTATATTCTCAATTACTTAAGCTTTGGAGTAAAGTGTATACTTAGTATAGTGAGCCTTCCAGACCATTCTTTTTTTTTTTTTTTTTTCTTTTTGAAACAGGGTCTCGCTTTGTAGTTCAGGCTGGCCCTGAGCTCACTATGTAGCCCAGGCAAGCCGCCACGAACTCAGCAATCCTCCTGTCTCTACCTCCCTAGTGCTGGGATTACAGGCGTGAGCCACCACGCCCGGCACTGTGGTATGTGGTGTTTGTTGATTGCTGGTGGGCGTGAGTCTCCACGCCCAGCATTGTATGTGGTTACCGGGGATCGAACTCAGGACCTTGCGCTTGCGAGGCAGGCGCCAGAACCACTGAATTAATCCTCCGGCCCCAGACCATTCTTCTATGTTAAGGCCCATGAACACCCCCTGTTCAGTTTTGGTTAAAATTGCATTATATTCATAGAGATCAGAGAGCTAAGTGTGCTTGGACTTGCTTCTATGTCCATTATTTGTTCTTAAGCCCAACTGTTTTTTCACCAATATGCTATTTGTATCCCTGTAACTTAGTGATATTACTTGAAGTCCGGAATTGTGGTGATGGCTCCTACTTTACTCTTGTTGCCAAGGCTTGTTTTTTGTACTCTGCATCTTTTCTGGTTCCATACATATTTTAGAATATTTTTTCCTCTTCTCTCCTTCTTAAGAATGTTATTTGATTTTTGTGTGTTGATTTTGTGTCCTGCTACACTATTGAATTTTTATTATTAATACTGGGAGTCCTTTGGTAGAATTTGAGTGTCTTCTACATAGAGGATCATGTCATCTGCAAATAATGATAATCTGGCTTCTTCCTTTCCTGTACACATTTCTTTTATTTATTTCTCTTGCCTGATTCCATTGGGTAATATCTTGAGATCAACATTGAACAGGAGTGATAAAAGTGTATATATCCTTGCCTTGTTACTGATTTTAGAGGGAGAACTTTCAATGTGTCCCCATTTAACAACTGTATCACGTTGGCCATTTGGTTTGCTGTCATTCATGGTTTTTATCAGATTAAGATAAGGGTCTTCTCTATTTTCTTTAGAGTTTTTTTTTTCTAATCATGAATGGATGTTGGTTTTGTCAAAGTTTTTTTCTTTATCAGTTGAGATGATCATCTGACTCCTTGCTTCTGTTTATGTGATGTATCTCCTTTACCAGTTTGAATGTGTCAAACCACTGAAGCATCCCTGCGATGAATTCTGTTTGGTAATAATACATGATCTTTCTGGTGACTCATTACATCCTATTTGTCGATATCTTTACGTCTATGTTCATGAAAGGGATTGACTTGAGTTCTCTTTTTTAGGTGAGTTCGTTTTTGACTTTGGAATCATGGTAATGATACCTTCGAAGAGTGACTTTGAGTACTCCTTTCCTTACAATTTCATTCAAGAGCTTGAGAAATATTGGATTAGATCTTCTCTAAAATTCTTACAGAATCTGGCAATGAATCCATTAGCACCTGGGATTCTCTTAGGTGCTAGTTTTTATTTATTTTACTACTGCTTCAATTTCATAACTTGTTACTAGATTACTGTATGTATGTAGGAGTATATCTAGCAATCTAGCCACTTGTTATGAATTATCAGTTTGTTAGAGTACATGTTCTCACAGTAGTTACTAACAATTTTCTGGATTTTGGTGGTGTCCATTGAGATACTGCCTTTTTCATCACTATTTCCTTTAACATATGTCTTTTATTTCCTCTTTTAGTAAGATTGCTGAGGGGTTTGCCCACTTGGATTATTCTTTCAAAGGACCAACTCTTCAATTCATTGATTCTTTGTCTTATCTGTTTTTGTCTCAATTTCATTAATTTCTATTCTGATCCTTATAATTTCCTTCCATGTGTTACCGGTGGATTTTGATTGTTCTTGATTTTCTATAAATTTGAGATGGATTATTATTGGGATCTCTCTGTTTTTGTGAAGTGAGCATTCTTCTAAACTTCTGGTTTAGGATTGCTTTTATTGTGTCTCATAGGTTTGGTATGTTGTACTAGCACTGTTGTTTGAATTTAGGAACTCTCTAATTTCTTCCTTGATTTTTTTCTATGGTGTAAACAGATTTTTTAGAAATGCCATTTGTACTGTCTCTTGATTTTTCACTAATTCCAACTAATCTTCCCTGTGTCATCTAGCAGCAGTTGGATTCACTTTTTGCTCTATTATTGTTTTAAAAGTATGTTTGAATAATTGGTCTCTGACTTCAGCTTCTAGTTCTGACATTCTGTCCTCACACTGGTTGACCATCACACACACCAGGATTGAACTCAGGATCTGGCACTTGTAAGACAGGCATGCGCCTCGAAGCTAAATCCCCAGTCCTAGTTGCTTTTGTTATATATCCTTTCAATAGTGATCTCCTGGATTTCTGTTTGTAACCTTTACATGCACTCTAATTATTTATTAAACTTGCCATTAATGTTTTGTGTTATTTAGCTTTGCTCAGCCAACTTTTTATGAGTATCCTCTATAAGCTCCCCAGTTGTTTTATTTGGTATCATTATCTCTTAAATTATACTTTCTTTGAGCACTTTGAGTACCTTTCTGTTTTTCTTTTTTCCTCTCCTCTGTTATCTTTTGAACAACTCAACTTCATGGCTTTGAGTTCCTTCCCTTGATTCTCTATGAATTGGCTTGTTGGAAAATTTTGGGGTCATTTTGTTGCTTTGTCTTCTTATGTTTAGATTGTTTTGGCTTTTTGTGGTGAGGCTTATGGACATTTACAATGGAAAATGTTTGTTATTACTATGAAGATCTCTTTAGTTATTGTCTGCTTTTCAGTGATGCACTCTTGGCATAGTTAACTATAGGCCTTTGCCTCTGTTTCATTAATTTGGGATGAAAGGACACAGTGTAATTGACCAGCACCCAATTTTCTGAAAACAGTACTGCAGTACTGATAATGACACAAAAGTAATTAAAATATTGGCATAGAGATAAACACAAATTAGTAGTAACAACTATGTCTCCCTGGAAATAATAACAATACTGAATAACGACATGTCATAAGAACAAATCATGTACCATTTTTTTTTTTTTGAGACAGGGTCTCGCTTTGTAGTTCAGGCTGGCTCTGAGCTCACTATGTAGACCAGGCAAGCCTCGAACTCAGCAATCCTCCTGCCTCTGCCTCACAACTGCTGGGATTACAGGCATGAGCCACCACGCCCGGCTCATGTACCATTTTTAACCATATAAGAAAAAAATTATAATTATAATATAATAACTTAGAAAAACCAAATGTTGACATACAATTAATATCTACTAAATGTTATAATTATAGCTCAATTAACAGTAGGAAAAAAATTCAACTGTAGAATTCAACATAGAATTATCTGAAGATCAATAAAGTTTAATGATTATTTTAGTAAAGAGAAAGTGGGGAACATGAAGATAAATGGAGAACAATTTGAAAGATTAATGGAGGAAGATAAAGGCATGAAGAGAAAAAATGAGATAAAGGATCCCATTAAGGAATAGACAAGTATAAACAGAATTTGATAAAAGTAACAGAAAAGACACAAGAAAAGAAGAACAGAAAAAAAGAAAAAGAAGGAAAAGAAAAAAATAAAAGGAAAATTCGTCAAACCCCCAAAACCAGTGAAGAAAAAAAAGAGGGGGGAGAATGAGGGGAAAAATTGAATTAAAAAAAGAAAAGAAAAAATACTTTGTATTTCTGAATGAGTGCTTTCTTTCTGCAGTTTTGAGATCCAGCAAGTCATGGTTCTATCTTGATAGCCTGTGGGATTCTGAGGCACTTTCCTGTTCCATAGGCTCCTCTGTGTTACTGCAAGCTGTGGCAACTGTCCAAGCCAAGGCATATCCTTGCTTACATTGGTAGATGGGAAAGTCACTGAGACCTCTGATCCATGCTGGTTGTAGGCAGCAGGGCAAGGGTTTAAGCAGCCCACTGCATTGAATGCCACCACTTTCAGATCCTCACAAACCGTGGAGGACAGAGCCTGTGTCCTTCCCAGCCTGAGTTTAAACTTCCTAGTGATCTACTTCCTGTTTGCAACTGTCTTTTATGGCGGTATCTCACTCAGTTACTGTGGAAGGGTTACACTGGGCACGCTAAAGTCAAGTTGTTTTAGTTTTTCTGACTACCAGTCTTAAATGATCAACCTCCCCAAAATGACTCCTGATTAAACACTTTATGACCATATGGCAGACTGCACTGAATTCCTTCTCTAGTTCTTGTCTGTCACGCAGAACCTCTTGAAAGGAAAAGCCCAGGCTGTGTGTTTGCACTGGGCTTTTCTAGGGACTAGTGCTGCCAGCCCACTCTGTTGTTTCTCCTTGGAGTCCCCAGCCCTTGGGCCTCACCTTATATCTGCAGAAACATGTTTCCCTGCCTGGAGCTGATGTGACCCTCCAGACTATTTCATTCTTTCTCCTGCATTGCATTGCATGTGGTCCATTTCTCCAATTTTTCTGTAAGCTTCTAGTTTTCCTTTTAGTTCCTTCCCAATTCCCTGAGATCTACCTTTTTTTCCCCTCTCAGCTAAACTGTTGTTTTCATGGTGTCTGGATTCAGGTCTTCCAGAGACTTAATTTTGCTGTTAATCTCTGTGATATTCTAGCCCTAAATGCTTATTTCTGCTGTATAGGAGTGTAATTTCTTTCTATATTGATTTTATACCTGCAACTGATTTTGCTCACTACAGATATTCATTCTACTTCTTTAAAGGATTCTCCGGGATTATTTTAAATGAACTATATTATCTTAAGCTGTGACTTACACCTGGTAGTGAGTTTTGTCTGTACAAGAGGAACTGGTCATTTCTAAAGACATTTTTAATATCACAGCTAGGGTTACCAAAATTTTGTAATGATTTTCTAGGTAATTATTTAGCAGTCTTTTTGTGTATTACGACTTGTACAAAAATTAGGTGTTCAACAAAAATCAAAATAGATACATTCTTTTTATGTTGACTTTACTGTTACATTTTCTATATACATTATGAACATATTCAACATTGAGGATATGTACTTGTATACATGACACATTTGATTCTCATTTTTCCCATTCCCTTGACTTTCCTACAACCCTATCCCCTATATATATAAGCTTTGTTTCCTTTTTTAAACATCTGATTTTTTCTTTCCCTTCTTTACTTACCCCTACCCCCGTTTTCCTTTTCCCTTTGAACATTTGCCTTCTATTTCACAATACCTATCGTACATTTTGGAATTCATTTACCCTATCAGCTCTTCATGCCAGAGAAATGATACAGCATTTACACATCTGTGTCCTATTTATTTCACTTATGAGTATATCTTCAAGGTACGTCCATTTGGGTATAAATGACTCAAATTTATCATTCTTTTTTTTTTTTTTTGAGACAGGGTCTTGCTTTGTAGTTCAGGCTGGCCCAGAGTTCACTATTTAGCCCAGGCAAACCTCAAACTCAGCAATCCTCCTGCTTCTGCCTCCTGAGTGCTGGAATTACAGGCATGACCACACCTGGCAAATTTATTATTCTTAATGGCTGAGTAATACTCCATTTAAATTTTTTTTTAAAAACCCACATCTTCTTTATCCAGTCTCCTGTTGATGGGCATTTGGGCTGTTTCCAAGATTTACCTATTATAAACTGAGCTACTATCTATGTGGGTGCATATGTCACTGTGATATGATTCTTTTAATTTTTTCATGTATATAACTAGCAGGGGAATAGCAGGGTCAAATGGGACCTCTAATCTTAGTGGTTTTTTTTTTGTTTTTTTGGTTTTTTTTTGCTTTTTGAGACAAGGTCTCGCGTTGTAGTTCAGGCTGGCCCTGAGCTCACTATGGTGCCCAGGCAAGCCGCCGCAAACTCAGCAATCCTCCTGTCTCTGCCTTCCGAGTGCTGGGATTACAGGCGTGAGCCACCACGTCTGGCATTGTGGTATGCGGTGTTGATTGTTGGTGGGCGTGTCTCCACACCTAGCATTATATGTGGTTACCGGGGATCGAACTCAGGTCCTTGCGCTTGCGAGGCAGGCACCAGAACCACTGAGCTAACCCTCTGGCCCTAATCTTAGGTTTTGAGGAATCTCTGCACTGATCTCCGCAGTGGGTGCACCTCTCTACATTCCCACCAACAGTGGAGAAGGGTTCCTTTCTCTCCACAGCCTCACCAGCATTTGTTATTGGTTGTTTTTGTGATAGCAGCCATTCTTTGTGGAGTGAGATGAAATCTCAGTGTTATTTTCATCTGCATCTCTTGAATGATTAGTGATGTTAAGTAATTCTTCATATGTTTCTTAGTTGCCTTTACTTCTTCATGTGAAAAGTGTTCATTTCAGATGCCCATTTTTGAATTGGTTCTTTAAATTTGGGGGGCTGGTTATTTTATGTTCTTTGTATATTCTGGTTAGTAGGCCTTTCTCTGAGAAACAGCTGGCAAAATTTTTCCTACATTGTAGGTTGTCATTTTGCTCTGCTGGTGGTTCTCTTACTGTGCAGAAGCTTTTTAATAAGATGAGATTCCAATTTTTAAATCCTTTTGCTAGTTCCCATGCTGCTCTTCATAAAGTCTTTCCCTACACCAGTGTCCCCGAGAGTTCTACCTAACTTTTCCAGCAGATTTAGTGTTTCAAAACAGATAATTCTTACCTACTATAAAATTTAAAGAATTGTTTATACCATGCCAACATGGTATAAAGAACAATATTTTCTGCATTTCAAAATGCAGAAATAATATGAATGATACTCTTTTATCATTAAATTATAAATGTAAAAATGAATTTGTGTTTTTGTATGTTCATAATGGGGCCACAAGTCATGTCTTGCTGCCAGGTAATTGATCTAAAAGCATCTTGTTTATGTTTTTTATTAATATAAAATACTAAAAAAGTAACAGTCATTGTTATTTCACAGCTATATTATAACTCAATGGTAAATTTTTCTTTTATTATTCCTTTGTTGTTGTTTGATGGGTCTTCTCATTTTTATTTAGAATTTTTATTTATAAGTAATATACCATTTTATACATATATATTATAATTTGCTTTTCAATTTTAAGACTAATTACAATTTTGAAATTTTTTCAAAAATTGTGTGATTCTTTTAATTTAATGAAATAATTGTATTTGTTGATTATTGTAATAATTTGTATTAGTATTAATAGTATATTAATATTTAGTATATTAATATTTAGTATATTAATAGTAATTAATATTTATATTTGGACAGTAGTTATTCACACTCAAGCAACTAACTAGATTTAATCCATTTGTAGATTTTTATTAATTTTGTTAGTAAAAAGATCGATAAATGTGATTCATTTGTATCTCCAGTGGTACAAGCTGCCCAGTGGGATAATCATGTATGTACTGTCTGTGGTTCAGGCTGACAGGGCAACTGGACTCAAATTAGAGTTATGCAGTAGTGAAACATATGAATTATCATGAACGTGCTTAAAAATCCAGATCTTTAAAAAGATCTAAGACAAAAAAATTACATAAATACCAAAGAAAAAGGGATAGGACAATAAGAAAACTATAAAAGAATAATATATACGAGAAAACAATGTATTTTATTATTTAGATGAAATACATGGGTTTCTGGGAAAACCTGATGTTCTAAGAATGTTAGAAAAAGACTCAGGCACAAATGGAAAATGTCAGAAAGAAAGGCTCTGGGAGAAGATGAGTTCATAGCACTTACTGCTTCTGCTCATTAGTATTTATAGGCTCTCTGTACTATTTCAGAGTACAGAAAGTTATCCAACTCAAGCTGAAGACCTCTGTATTCCATAACACTGGCTGCAGAGGCATGCTGCCCACTTAGCTGTCTGGTTACAGTTCTCAGGGTAAGAACTCTTCTGGACTTTCGCTTCTTACCTACAAAATATAGATAATGCTACATCTAGTTTGTTAGGCTGATGAAAGAGTTGCCTGAGAAAATGCATGTATTCAGCATAGCGGGAGATGGGTTGGGCCTACTAAATTTTTTCATCTGCTCTTATTATTACTGTTGTAAAAACCTACCAAAAATAGCATAACAAGAAAACTAATATATTTTAAAATTCTAAATGAATTCCAAATGAAATAAAAATATTTAATAAGAATAAAGCATCAAAACCAGGTAGAAAATATCAATGCAGTTACATCTTATCAATAGCTCAAGTAAGAGAAATCATGTTATTAAAATCTGAAAGACATTGATAAATATATTATAATGATTTCCAGTGAGAAAATATTTCCCTACCTATAAATGGAAGAATAATTTCTTAACACGATTCCAGAATATTTTGCAATGACAGTCCATGTCATAATTTATTAGAAAAATGCCAACGGAGACATTTTTATTAACATTAAGGAAAAAAACCCTAAGATTTCTGCTATTTTCCTTATAATTTAACACTATATTGTGAGTTATGCTTACAGCAGAAAATAGAAATAGGAAATGTGATTACTGAAAAGTGGTAACAAAGTTATCATTATTTGTAGGTGATTCTATCATATACTTAAACACTGGAGAATCACCCAAAATAATTAAAAGACAGTTCAGTAAGATGAATGAGTACAAGTTCAAATAGTTTTAAACATACCAGCAACAGACCAAAAATATAATAAGGAAAGAACTGTCTCTCACAGTGGTAACAGAAATATAAAACACCTAGAAATATAATATTAACAAGAAATGTGCCAGACCTTTGTGAAATATACCACAAAATTAGACTAAGAAACATAAAACAAGTTTTAAATAAATGGAAAGATGTTCAGTATATCTGTGTAGGTTATTGTGTATTACCCATCTTAATATTTAGGTTTAATGAAATTCAATAAACTCTTAATAGAACTTTTCTTCCTGAAGTTCTGCTGAAAGAACAAATTCATGAGAATACCCAAAGACAAGCTAATAAGAAAGGGTGAATTTGTGAATGGAGTGATGATATATTACAAATATATAGTGAAGAGTGGTATTGAGACTAGTAAGGATCAATAAAGGAGAATGGGCCTGGAAAAGAAAACACTTCATTATGTATAATGGCCTGAAACACCATAAAGGTGACATCACAAAACAAAGGAAGGGATTGATTACTCAATAAATGGAATATGGAAACTATAAGCGAGATCATTACCTTACTCTGTGTGTTACACATAATAATTCCAGTGGTGCCTAAAGAGTGCAATGTATGTAGCAAATGGAAAGACACTAACAGAAAAGAAAATAAGGTCCTCATGAGAGAACCCTTTGAGAAAGGAAAGGAGCACAAATTTGATAACATAAGGTTTCATGGTCTGAATGTCAAAACCATTATTTCCTATATAAAAAAGTTATAATAGCATTAAAATGGCAAACAAGATAACTTTGCTACTGATGATCAGTAAAGAGATAGGGACATTTGTTTTCAGAGATGAGGGGCCTTTCTGATGAGAAACTGGGGGAGAATTTTCCCCATCAGGCAACCTCCAAGTTCTCCAAGAGAATTCACTCAGCAAAGATTTGACATATCAGATCTTATTTAAAGTTATGAATAAATATCTTTAAAAATTAGCACGTAGTGGTGGGAATGTAGACTAGTACAACCATTATGGAGATCAGTGTGGACATTCCTCAAAAAACTAGGATTAGAAGTTCCATTTGACCCTGCTATTCCCCTACTGGGGATATACACAAAAGAATTACAAGATCCATATCACAGTGACATATGTGCACCCATGTTTATAGCAGCTCAGTTTATGATAGCTAAATCTTGGAAACAACCCAAATGCCCATCAACTCTGGACTGGATAAAGAAGATGTGGGTTTTTTTTTTTTTTTTTTTTTTTTTTTTTTTTTTTTTTTTTTTTGCTTTTTTGGAGACAGGGTCTTGCTTTGTAGTTCAGGCTGGCCCTGAGCTCACTATGGTGCCCAGGCAAGCCGCCGCGAACTCAGCAATCCTCCCGTCTCTGCCTCCCGAGTGCTGGGATTACAGGCGTGAGCCACCACGTCCGGCACTGTGGTATGCGGTGTTGATCGTTGGTGGGCGTGTCTCCATGCCCAGCATTATATGTGGTTACCGGGGATCGAACTCAGGACCTTGCGCTTGCAAGGCAGGCGCCGGAACCACTGAGCTAACCCTCCGGCCCCAAGATGTGGGGTTTTTAAATAAAATGGAGTATTACTCTGCCATAAAGAATGATGAAATTGAATCATTTGTACTCAAATGGACGTACCTTCAGGACATACTCATAAGTGAAATAAATAGGTCACAGATGTGTAAATATCATATATATTCTCTGGTCTGAGAAACAAGTTTTAAATGTGTTCTAGAATGTATGATTGATATTGTGAAATAGTAAATATTCAAAGGGTAATGGGGCTTAGGGGTAAATAATGAAGAAAGAAAAAATTGATGGTTAAAAAACGGAAACAGTGCTTTTGTATATAGGTAAGGGGGGAAATAGGGTGGGGAGGGGAGGGGGAAAATGAGAATTAAGTTGTGTCATATACTGGTACAAATTCTCAATGTGGAGTGTAACTGTGATGTGTATATATATATATATATATATATATATATATATATATATATAATGTACCAATAAAAAATACAAAAAAATAGCGTGTAGCAAAGTTCAAATTCCACCCCAAACTGCACAAATCAAAATATGATGCTTAACCTGTTTGTCAACTTTGTGCTAGAACTAGTCAGATGCCAAAGTTTGGCAATGCCAGAAGAATGTTCCCTGCTACAATCTCCCAGCAGGTGGTGTGGTGATGGTGGTGGGGATGGGCCATAAATATGAGGTGCCTTAAATCCCCTGGCGTCTTCTTGAACTTTGTCATTAGGGATGAGAAAGATGCAGGCAATGCTTTTTGCACAAAGATGTGCTACACATTTTACTCATATTTATAACGTCAAAACAAAAAAAATGAATGACAAAGTGCATTGGATTGTTTAGATTTTGTTACACTGATCATTCTGAAAAATTCTGAGTGTGAAGTTTAGTGGTACGATAATTGTTCACAATATAATTTGTTTTTTTCTGAGACAGGGTCTTGCTTTGTAGTTCAGGCTGGCCCTGAGCTCACTTTGTAGCCCAGGCAAGCCTCGAACTCAGCAATCCTCCTGCCTCTCCCTCCTGAGTGAGTCATCATGCCCATGGTGTGTGGTTAGCAGGGATCAAACTCTGGACCTTGTGCTTGCAAGGCAGGCACCAGAACCACGGAGCTAAATCTCTGGCCCTCAGGATGTTTTTAGTTTAGCTCTGAGATGTGCACCTTTCTTTCTCTCTCCAAATGTATTCTGCTTTTTCTAAGAAACACTGTTCATATATGAAACCTATTTTCTTTATTACCCCTATTTTTTACTGCAAGATAAAGAAATATATTTAAACTTGTCTTTTATTTTTACAAGTTTATTAAAAGATTTTTAGATTTCATTTTTCTAAAAATGAAGACATGTTAGCACAGAATAATTTTTGTTGCCTAGGTAGCAGAAATGCTAACAACTCTATCAAATGCAAGATTTCTAAATAAACCTATGCCCAAATTAAAATGGCATTTCCAAATGGATAAAATGTTAAAAGGACATGGGAGAGCTTGAAGAGGAGAATCATTTAAAGACGTAGAATGAAGAGGAAGTGCTGTGTAGATATTTAGATGAATGGTTTACATTACACAGCAAACATATGCCAAATGCTCAGGGTGGTATCTTGAAAATATTTTGTTAATATTTAAAATTTCTTGATTTCCTATGATATCTACAAATACAAAAAATACAGAGATAAAAACAATCACTTGTTTTTGCACAATCTAAGTCGTTTCTTCCCATTTTTATTCCCTTTTTTTTGCTTTTTCCTACAACCCTCACATGTTATTTTTTAAAGATCTTTATTCATAACTTTAAATAAGATTTTGTATCTCAATTCTTTACAGAATAAATTCTCTTGGAGAACTTGGGTGGCTCCCCTTGAGTCTCTCATCAAGAAGGCCCCTAATCAATGGCCAGCTCCCCGTGTGGGCAGCTACCCTGATGTTCGAGCTAAAAGGCTCTGAGTACTGACAAGCCCCGCACATCCAGGTGATGTTTTGTCTCTTTCTTTAAAAAAAAATCAACAAAAATATTTTAAGCAAATTTGTGGGGTTGTGGATGTAGCTCGGTACTGCCACATCTGCCTGGCAAATGGAAGGTACTGAAAAAAAATAAAAATTAAAAGAACAAAAATATTTTAAAATTATAGGTGCCAGAGAAAGAGTCCTTGGCATACAATGCTGAACAAAATAGTCTAATATCTTTGTGCACTGGGAGGTTACATTCGAGTCATGAGAGGAGAAAAAACTGGGCAAAGTACTCAGTATTTAAAAAGTTGACGTGTTCTGAGGACAAAAATCAGGCAGAAGAGGAACCCGAGACTGTGCATCTTCCACTGGATGTTAGAGAAAGGGCTCACTCACAAGGTGATGTTTGTGCCAAGGTACGAGAGAATCACAAAATTACCACTCAGGCATTCTGCCTGATGCCAGCAAGGCTCAGTGCATGGTTAGATACACCTGGGCAAAGTTTTGAGAAGAGGGATGTGAGGTCACAGGATTTCCAGCAGTGGGAGCAGGACAGGAGGCCCAGGAGAGAGCTCATCTATGAATCGGTAGGATCCAATTAAAGTAAAGTTCTTGAACTGTAACTATTCATGTAGAATAAAATGAGTCACTGTCTTTGAATAATGAGCAAAAATGTTTCCAATTTGAAATGCAGCCCTCATCTTCTTTTTGCAGCACTAGGGATTGAATTTGGCCCTTGTGCTTCTACGGTGGGCATGGTACCACTTGAGCTGAATCCCCAGCCCTGACCCTTCTTGAAGAAGTTACTTGAAGATGCGTACTTCAATAAATCATAGGTGTAAGTTAAGGAAAAGTATGTATGGAAAAATAAGGTATATCCAATGGAGGAGATAAAATGTATGTATATAGAAAAAAGGGACAAGAAATAAATCAAAGCCTTTCTTCAGCAAAACTTCAGTAAGGACTCTACTAGCTAATTTTGATCAGTCAAGAAATAATGGTTTACAGAGAGAGGATGATAACAATGCCCATTTCCAAGGTCTATGAACATGTTCATGGAAATCGCAGAGCAGTATGTTTCTGCTGTCTCCAGTGAAGGCAAGAGTGAAGGAAAAAAGACACTGGAAATCCTATTAAGACTGGATCATGTGAAGCAGTAGTACTGAGAATTTCCTAAACTAAATGTGAGAGTGTCACAAAGCCTTCTATAGAGTGTGGGGGCTACACTTTTCTGATGGGCTCACAGTGCTCAGGATGAATATAGGAAAGATGGAACACATTTTTTATTATTAGATTAAGTTTATACAATACTGTGAAAGCTGATTTGCCAAACTTCATTCCTTTTGATTTTTTTCATTTATTTGTTGAGATAGAATCTTATTATCAAGTTGGCCTTAAACTTGAGATCTTCTGCCTCATTTCCCTGAGTGATAGAATTATAAGCACGCACCACCACACCAGACTCATTTAAACCTTTTTATGCACTACTATATATCAGGTTCTATCAAGCTGATTAAACTATAAAGATAAAAAATTGTCTTCAGCGGAGAACTCCAGTCATCTTCTTAGGGATTCATAGAATTTGATAAGGATAGATAGGGAGGTGATGACTATACTCCGTAAAGTTTTTTTAAAGTGCTGTGACAGAAATATGTGCTAGTCCATAACAAGACAGAAGGCTTGAGCCAGTTTTTACCTTAAAGACCAGTCCAGTTTTCTTGGTTTATTAAAGAAAAGAAGCAGACATGAGGAAGTTAAATGATCTGCCTGAATTATTGCAGCAAAGTCTGCATGAAGCTCCAGAATATTTTCCTTGAGACTTGGAAAGGAGAATTGTGTGTTTTGAGGGAAGAGGTACTGGTGAATTGAGAGCCTTTCATGTTTTCTTAATTATTTAGGTATTGTGTCAGCAAAGCCTGGCTTACAAATTGTAGACACAGTGCGCTTCAGGAAGCTTATCTCTTTTTCTGAAATCAGTTATTAGCCCTATCAGTCACAATATTGACTGTTCTAGGAGCTAAAATCACAATGATCAAAACTTACATTTTAGCAGGGTGTGGTGGTGGATGCCTGTAATTCAGGACTCTGGCAGGCTGATGCAAGAAGATCAAAAGTTAGAGCCAGGTCCAGATAACTTAATGACTCAGTGAAACTCTCTCTAAAAATGTAAAATGAAAACAAAAAAAAAAAAAAAACAAAAGAAAAGGCTAAGGATATTTAGTTCAAAAGCCCCAGGTTTAATTCCAGTACCATAAACGGAAACAAAACCCCACAATTTATACTTGCAGGACAAACACTGTCAAAATGATATTCCCCCTTTTTAGGGGTTCATAACAATATCGGGTATTTCCTACTCTGACTCCATAACATCCCACAAAGGTAAGAAGGTTAAAAGAATCATTAGTGTAATAGAATTTACAGAAGGGGAACCATTGAAAATTCTACTGTTGCCGGGCATGGTGGCTCACGTCTGTAATCCCAGCATTAGGGAGGCAGAGGCAGGAGGACTGCTGAGTTCGAGGCTTGCATGGGCTACATAGTGAGCTCAGGGCTAGCCTGAACTACAAAACGAGACCCTGTCTCAAAAAAAAAATCTACTGTCACTTTATCCTTTGCTGCATCTGACAAATAGGGAATAAATTAGCTTCTTTCAACATTAACTCAGAGCCATTGTTAAGGTCTTCCTATCTCATTGGGATAACTATGATCTCTTTGTTACAGCTCTATAATTAAAAGTAGGAAGCATGTAATAAGTATGTCTGTCTCACACATCCTTTCTCTCACCCCATGACCTGGACAAGAGGAATTTTGCCTCTCTCATCCATGTCTCCTTCCTCCAGTGTGCTAAAAAATATGTGACTTTGCATTCTTTGAACTTCAGTTTCCTCAGTTTTAAATATGAGATATTAATGTTTTTATCAGTAGTTTGCTGAGATAATTTAGGTAATATCAATAATATGGGCTATTGGCCACATTTACATACAAAGTAATACCTCTTTAGCTCTCTTGTCTGTTTCCTCTCTCCCTCCTGCGTTCCTTGTTTCCCCACTCTTTCTTCCCTTTCTTTCCCCCTACCTGCATACTTTCAAACATACTGGATATACCTCTTGCATTTTACAATGATTGTGTGGTCACATAAGACATTTCTACTCTTGGGAATATGTCTCCCATTTGTGAACTAGAGAAGCATTCTAAGTAAAAGTCTACACGTGTGTGTGTGTGTGTGTTTAACCAAACTATCCAGTGTGCATGATACAGGTGTTCCTAAAGATATTTTTAAGCAGATATATAGGCCCATACATCATAATCCTTTTGGCTATTAAGTTAATTAAAGTACATCATTTAGTAGACATCATATTGAGCTTCATTTAGAATGCATATGTCAGAGCCATAATAGATTTGCCATTATGTCAGATACGGTGGTTCATCATTTGTTGCTGTTTACATATATATATATATATATATATATATATATATATATATATATATATATATATATATATATATATTGCTTTTTGCCTTTTAACTATTTCTGATGAAAATTATTCTCTCCCTTTCCTTGAGAGAAACTAGAAGACTAGCAGGATACAAGAGATCACATATTTCTAACTTTTGCATGGTTAGAGGGTAAGAAAATTGGGTTGACTCGTGTTGTCTTCATTTTCTAAAGAGAAGGATAGATGCTCCATGTGCCATTTCCACCTACTGCAAATTTGGGGCTGAAACAATTTTTCAAAGAGATTACATCCTGTGAACTAGCCAAGAAGTTTAAGATGAGTGGATTGTATTTGCCACCACACCTGACTTCAATTTTCATTGAACTACCAATATTACGCTATGGCATGTAGCATTTCATCACTCTTGTGTTTCTATGATCTGGAAACCTAACTACACAAGACAAAATGAACAAAAGGAAGGGATTTTCTCAGCAATTTTTGGAAATTATTTATTTAGACTTATAGTATATTTCTTTACATTGGCCACCCACTTCAGGGAAAGACCATAGCTTCAAATATATCATAAAAGCAGAAGAGTCATCATGAGCTGGGAATCAAAAAGGATCAAGAAGACAGGTGTGAAGGTGCAGATCTGTAATTCCAGCACTCTGGGAGTTTGAGGCAAGAAGATAGTAATTTT
Organism: Thryonomys swinderianus; assembly: GCA_004025085.1. Classification (NCBI taxonomy): domain Eukaryota; kingdom Metazoa; phylum Chordata; class Mammalia; order Rodentia; family Thryonomyidae; genus Thryonomys; species Thryonomys swinderianus. Next base: position 19,251 of record PVIC010017893.1, read on the forward strand.
GAGTCCAGTGAAATTTGGTCTCAAATTTCAAAAATTAAAAAGAACTGAAGATGTAGCTCAGTGTGAAGGTTCTGGGTTCAATAGTGGCTGTGAGGAAGAGAGAGGAGAAAGGCAGGGTAGAGAGACAGAAAGAGGGGAAGAAATATAAGCAAAAAAGGGAGAAAGGGGGAACAAATGAATGATGATAGATCTTCTCCTAAGTTTTTGGACATAAAAGTTCTGCCCCATCAGTGCAGAAGTGTGGTTGCTCTAGACAGGTACAAGGGGAGAGGATGGCGGGCTTGGTGTTTAACGGGTACAGGTTTCAGTTTACAAGAGGAAAAGTGTCTTGTAGATGGATAGTGGTTATTATAGTTGTACAACAACTTGAAGATTCTCAGTGCCACTGAACTGTACACTTAGAAATAGTTACAATAACACATTTTATGAATACTTTGCCATAACTAAAATAATGATAACAAGTTACCTGGGTGGGTAATTTATTATTACCTACAGAGTTCACAAAAATCTCTTTCAGGATAATATCATCAGGAGACTGACATTCAGAGGTTACAAGTTTGCCTGTTTTTACGGGGTGGGGGGTGGTACATAAGGAACCTGATGTCACAGTAGTCTATGACAAACCCACACTCTTTTCCATGCTGTGCTTTCTTTTAATGCTGGTTTTCACTCAGTTTGAAATACTGAAGTCTAAATGCCATGTGTAGGACTTAAGGAAATACAAACATCACCCAGTTTTGGGAAGAGAAAGCAGGAAGAAATGACTACTAACAAAAGTTACAGTTAAATCCTAAAAACCATTTTGAACTTCCTACCTGCTTTAACTTCTGCTTTTTTTTGTTTGAGACAGGGTCTCGCTTTGTATTTCAGGCTGGCCCTGAGCTCGCTATTAGTCTAGGCAAGCCTCGAACTCACAGCAATCCTCCTGCCTCTGCCTCGCGAGTGTTGCGATTACAAACGTGAGCCATCATGACCTGCAATGTGGTGTGTGGTACTGGTTGCTGGTGGGCATGAGTCACCATGCCAGTCACTGTGTTATGTGGTTACCGGGATCAAACTTGGGACCTTAAACTTACAAGGCGGATACAAGAACCACTGAGCTAAATCCTTGGCCTCTTAACGTCTGCTTCTGAAAGGCCAGTAGCATATGACATATCTACCTTACCACCAAACTTCTGAAACTGGCAGAAGGTGAAATGAGGCCCAGACTAGCTTTTCTGGCTGTGCTTATGATAACAGAGAGTTCAGCATTAGCTTTAATAAAAGATAGCACAGCTCACAGTTGAATTAAAAACTTAGGGAAGAGGGCTTCCAGCCAGCAACATAAACTACATCCTGACTATTTTATTTGAATGAATCTTGATAGGAAGAACATGGGCACTAACATCCTAAGAATGAGTTGATCTAATTGTGTTACTTTTGATTTCTCTTTTAGCTTTTCTGAGCCTTGACTTCCTAATACATAGAATGGGATGGTACTGTCTAATATACAAAACAGTTGAAACACTGAATTACACATTACAAGATGGTGTGTGTTAAAGTGCTTGGCACACTTGGACTTCATAGGGAAGGTATTCAGCATGAAAACAATTGTTTATTTTTCAAGTACATGTGTTTTGTGTGTCTGAACAAGTAGACTGAACCAGATCTCAGCTAAAGTTGCTAGTAAGGAAGGGAAAGTTATAACAAAAAAATTAGAGTTTTCCGTGGGTTAACATGTAGGAATAACTGGAAGAGTATTAACACTGGATGGAGACTCAATATACATGAGAAGATGCCTTACCATTGTCTCACACTTGAACCTGATTAAAAATTCTCCACATTTTGGGCCAGGGATTCTGCACCTGTATGCTAAGTGCAAGGTCTTGAGTTCAATCTCTGGTACTGAAAAAAAAATTAGCCACATCTGATGCCCTTAGTTTGGGTGTTGGTCATATTTATAAGGAAAATACTTTGCAACTCAAATATTTTGCTCAGCATTCAACATGCATGGCATGGGAAATAGCTGACTTGAGCCAGTAAATAAGGGAGCAGATTTAGAACACAACTGTTAAAAAAGAAATTAATAATTAAAATAGAAAGCCACCATTTCTTTCAAAGCTACAATTACTGGCTTTATTGGAGTGAAAACTCTCTGGGCAACCGGCCTGTGCATCCCCCTCCCAGCCCCTGCAAGGGAGGGTGGTTAGAAAACAAGTTGGAACTCCTGGTCAGAGCTGTCAGTCAATATGGTGGTGAAGAGTAGAGGAGTTTATGATCTTTTTATTTCCCCCCAAAATGATCTATCTATGGATTGTCAATTTGTATATAAGCTTTTCAGTAAGGAGAATCATGGATTCTACCCAGTGCTGTTAGTTCACCTTCTAGATTGCTAATTACTCATCCACTTTGGGGGGCGGGGTGGGAAACATAACTGGGTGGAAAAAGCGCACCAAATCTGCAGAAATACGAAGGAATAGATATTTAGTTCTAAAGGACATAGTTATCTGCGTGGCTACAGTCGTGAAAATTTTCAGCTACAGTATTTGCGGGTGATCTGCTTTTATTCCCCCACCCACCTGGAAGAAAACAATAAAACTATAGAGTATCGAAAGTGTGAGGCAAAGGTCCCTCGTCAGAAGTTCTGCATGGAAACAGTTTCTCTCCAGTCTTCTGACCAAGATCAAGTGTCAGGGAAAGGAAGTTGTGCTGTGTCCTTCCTGTCAACGTGGATGTTTAGACGTCCTGGACCACTCTGGTAGAAAGGATGTTAATGTTCTTAAAGGAAAAAGAGGGAATTTATCATGTGTCCTCTGCCAGTGAATTCCATGGAAATTAGAGGGGATGACACCTGAGGTGGCAGAGAGGTTTCTCTATGATTATGGTGAATTTATATTTATTTACTGATAATGGCACTTATCATCAACTGCAAAATGGCTATCATGTCACTGGCTATTTTTTGTGACAGTATCTCTGTCCTTTTCAGTTTTGACACTTATACTTCTTTGTATCCATAGTCAAGGAATAGACCAAACAAGAAATCAAAAGTGGGGCAGGAGAATGGGAAAAAATGAGAATTAAGTCATGTCATGTACCAGGATAAATTCTCAGTGTTGATTGTGATCATCATGTGTATATAAAATGTACCAATAAAATCGATTTTAAAAGGAAATAAAAAGTGGACATTTCTCCAGGTATCTAATTATTTTTTGTTACTATTTTGGAGTACAGGGAATCACACTCAGGACCTTGCACTTGCGAGGAAGGCACTGTGCCACTGAGCTACATCCCTGGCCTGCCAGATACCTAACTGTTATATGTCAAACTTTTCCTGGTTAAATTAGACTTCTCTTTTCCCTGCCTTTCCTGTTTGTTGCAGGTCTAGAGGCAGATGGTGAAATGGTCAAGAGCCAAGCTGAATGTAACATGTTCGTCTGACCAGCTGAGGCATTTGAAGTTCACTAACTGCCAGAACTCCAGGGATGGCTCAGCATGGGACAAAAAAGTCTCAAAGAAGGAGATCATTTCTGCTACCTCATTTTATCCAGTCCTTTTGCTTAACTGGCCACTCAGTAGTGCATCTGTTCCAATCTAAGACCCAGGAGACCACCTTCACCCATCTCTCCAGCCGTTCTCATCTGTTTAGTTTACATTTAAACAGATTTCAATGATTTGCCTTCTACATGCAGAAGAGAACTTGTGTTTTCCTCAAGATGCTAAATGATAAAACTTAATGTCATTACATTTTTTAATGTTAACTGCTCATTCCTTATTGTAGCTTGATATTGTTATTCAATTACTGTAAATAAATGCTAATTAACAAAATGTCAGTTGACTTTCAACACAGCTGCAGATGGCTTTTACTTTTCAAACAACACTCTCCTCTTTATCAGCAACAGATGAAGAGCCACTGTATCTGACATAATGGTAAATCTATTATGGCTCCGACATATGCATTCTAAATGAAGCTCAATACGATGTCTACTAAATGATGTATTTTAATTAACTTAAAATCCAATGGGATTGTGATGTATGGGCCTAATTGGATGGATTCTAAATATAGTAAAAAGATAATTTTTGAAGGAGTCACAAGAGAAAGGGAAAGACTGCAACTGGTATATGAACAGATTTATATAGAACTGCCTCATTTTGCTCATTTTGAACAAAAGCATAGGCTCAGAAAGGAAAAAAAACTCTGAAACTGTTCTGGCCAAATAACTGTTTGTAGAATAAATAAGGAAACCCCACTTCTAAGAACAGCAGGAGAACCTTACTAAATTAAAAATATTTAGAAGTTATCAGAGACTAACTTCTAAATGACACAAATTAAAGAAAGATACCTTCCCAGACAGTAGTCTGGCGGCTTAGAACTCAGGAGAAATGTGCCAGACATTATTTTGCATGACCGTCTGGGTGTATTCAGAAGTGTGGACAAGACATCCACCCTCAAAGAAAAAAGAAATGGAACCAAGATAAAATTTATATATTTTTACAAGAGACACAAAATTTCTAGTTATGACCTTGGTCTGCAGTAAACCAAGTATCCAGCTGAAAATACTTGGAATATCCACATGAAGCACAAAAACATATTTTTAGAAGACATCAAAGAACCACCAAGATATTCAGGGTTTAAGGAGTCAAGATCCTGGGAAAAAAGAAACTCACTGAGGTAAGCCCAAGCTTCTCGACGCCATCACTAGGGAGTTTGCTGGTTCTGGCGCACAGAATGAAAAGTTGAGAAATGGAAGGAAAGGGTGAAAACTGGGGAGAGGCAAAGAAGCCAGCAGGGTTTTCAGCAATGTCCTGCAGCTTAGGTGACACAAATGGAGTCCAAGGTGCCGAGAGAGACAAGATCAGGGAGATAAGGTCTCTGAGAAAAGGGAGACAGAGAAGGTCCTCTGATACTCACTTAGAGTCGTTTGTTAAATTTGTAAGGTGCATAGGCAAGAGGTTAAACATGTAAAGTATAAGGCAGAGAAAATGCACAGAAGAGTTTGTGCCAGTCTCATGGAGGTAAAGAGATAAAAGGACCTGTCAAAGAAGAGCTCATGTAAGAATCCCTGGGCTGTCAGTCAGTGCCAGAATTACACGAAATCTTCCAAAGACTGCAACTCATCTGTCTCATTTCTGTGCCCACTTCTATTAATATGATCACCTGAACTACAACTATCTGTAGAGGATAAGGCAAATCCTCTTTGGAGAAAGACAGCATGATCTCAAACATTTCCAATTTTGCATAAACAATGTTGCATATTTAATAAAATATTACCAGACAAATGAAGAAACAGAATCAAAAGTAAAATCAGAAAATAGGAACATATCCAGGTTTAACGCAGAGATTAGAATTAGGAGTTGAGAATGAAAAATAACAGATTAAGATGTGAAAGAAAAAGAAATATCCGAAGACAGATTTTCACCAGAGAACTGAAGAGCATCAAATAGAATTTTTAGAACTGAAGAATGCAGTAAGTGAAATGAGGATCTTAACTGCATTTTGGACATAAAGAGGCAGACTTGTGAACTGGAAGATAAGTTAGGTAAAATATTCAAATTAAAATACAAAAAACCAAATGGATGAAAAATGCAGAAGTAGCATAAGAGCTGTAGGGAACACAGAGAATAGGTCCAAACACAAGTACTAGGAGCCCCCAAAAGGGAAGACAGAGATAATCCTGTCAAAGCAATATTGGAAGAGATAATGGCTGAGATTATCGTAAGAGTGCTCCAAGTTCCAAGCAGAATAAATGCAAAGGAAACCACAATTAGGCTCCTAATTGTGAAATTTCTACAAGTCAAAATCTTAAAAATATCCAGAGAAAGAAGACACACTGCCTTTCAAGGAGCATCAGTAAGACTGAGAGTTATCTTCTCAGAAGAGAAATAAAAGCCAGGAAGCAAAGCTATGACCCTTTCAAAGCACAGAAAGAAAGAACAAAAGCAAAAGGTGCCAGTCTGAAATTATTTATCAAGTAAAAACATCCTTCAGTGTGAAAGTGAAATATATGTCTGTAGACAAGCAAAAACAGAAACTTCATCAGCAGGGGGACCTTCACCAGAAGCAATGGTGAAGGAAATTCTTCAGACAGAAAGAAAACTATCTGAGAGACCCTATTAAGAAAAGAGTGATACAAAGAGCCAGTGGTAAATTGGATGTATAATTACTGTCTTAAGGGTTATAAAATATATACAGAAAAATATCATGAAAATTCTGAAGCACAATTAGTCCAGGAAGTGTTACTGAAATTAAAGTATTCTACAGTCTATTATAGGACAACAACCATAAGAAGAATCTTATTGAATTTGTCAAGTTGGACCTCAAGGTCCTGCTGGTCAGACCTCATTGAAAGGAAGTTACTCACAGATATATTAGAACAAACTGAAACTCAGGTTGAATTCCATTGTGGCAGGTCAAGTGAATTTGGCTTTAAGACCAAATTATTTGATAAGATGAGAGTATCACTATCTTGACTGCCTGATGGGGAGTTTGTAGGTAGGAAGAGAAAAGAGTTTCCAAAATTGGGTAGAAAATTACCAATTTAATAAGAACAAGAAAAAACAAGTTTTTCTCTCATCTTTGAAACCACATTTTGCCACAAAGTTGGTCTTGGGTTGAGAAGTTTATGTGTGGTTGGGCGCAATGGTATGCATCTGTGTGTACTCCCAGCACTTGAAGGCTGTTGCAGGAGGATCGATGCAAATTTGAGGTCAGCCTGGGCTACCTGGTTAATTTAGGACCATCCTGAACTACAAGGCGAGGTCCCATCTCAAAAAAGAAGAAAACAAAAGTCTCTAGGGATTTAAGTCCAGTGATATAAATTTAATTTACTGAGTACTTGCTAATTGTGAGGTACTATTTTTTTCTAAAACAGAGGCGTTTAATATCTTTCTTTCAATATATCTAACCTGCTATTTAAAGTATATATTAAAACTTTACATTTCAATTGTTCTGTTTTCCCTTTTTAGACATTAGGTTCTCCTTTTTTTTTTTTTTTTTTTTTTGAGACCAGGTCTCATTATATAGCCTAAGGTGGTCTTGAATTTGTAATCCTCCTGCCTCAATCTGCCAGAGTGTTAGGGTTTATAGATATGTGTCACACCCTTGGGTTTTATTGGTTCTTTAAAGAAAAAATAAATCTATTTCTTTAAACAGCATTGTTGCCAAGCCTGATCTTTTTTTTCTCTTATAATAAATATTTTTGCTCTATTATAGCTGCATCTGATCATGTTGGTCAGTAATGTATTTATAAATCTGTTTTATCTAACATCACAATGTTCCACTTACTTGTGCACCTTATTACTTTTGACTGTGTGATTGGTCCCTGTGCTGGGAAAATCATTTGTATCGGGTCCTTAAGGCTCAGGATGAAACAAATGTATCTTCTTCCAGGAGGATTTGTATTCACTTCTGAATGCTGGCTGGAGGAGCTAGCTACCACCTTAAGGCCAAATATGAGGCTTGGGGCTCTGTGATGCTCAGGGAGTGTGAAAGCAACCTGTCCACTTTCAGGAAGACTGTGTTACTTCTGGCTCTTTTTACTGCAGGAGTTATTTCCTCTAAGTTGAAGGTTATTGTTGGATAGAGATGAGTTCTCAATATACCCTATAACTTATGTAGGCCCTAGACTTTTGTTACTGTCCAGAGTGATCTATGAATGCACAAAAATGAAAGCTCAGTTTTGCCAAGATGAGCCAAGTATGTCGGGACAAAAATCTGGTTCCGTGTTCCTGCGATGTTTTCCTCTGCTTAGGGCTGGTAGTTCCTGTGTATGCTGTGCACTCCTGGGAATTTTGTTCTTTCTCGGGACTGGGGACTGAGCCCAGTGTCTTTGCATTAAACCTCAGCCCTTTATTGTTTTTATTTGGAGACAGGGTTTCCGTGAGTCACTGAATTGCTCTAGCTGGGCTCAAATTTACAGTCGTTCTGCCTCAGCCTCCCAAGGAGCCGCGATTACAGGTATGCACCACAATGTTTGACTTGTTGGGAGCTTTTAGGCAGAGGCTTTTGGTGATATGTGCATCATTTCACTAGACTAGTTACCCCAGGTAACTTATCTGGTATTCCTCAGAAATTGGAAACTCAGGATAATAAATATTCTGCATTATGCTGATGTTCTTTCACTGAATTGGGAGTTCAAATGACAAATATGTACTCTATAAGGTGAAAATCCTATAGAGGTAATTATTTAAAGCAGAAGAATGAAACCCAGTAACTGTGCTGGCTATCATCTCATGCAATGGAGTGTCACACCCCACAGAATGGTGAGTGTCCCAAACTTCCACCATTTAGCCAAAGAACGACATTTACTAGGGCTTTACTACAAAGCAGAGTCCAACAGACTATGAGTCAAATCCAGTCTGCAGGGCTGTTTTTATAAATAAAGTTTTATTGGAACATGGGCACATTATTCCTTTGTGTGTTCTCAATGGCGATTTTTGCATTACAAAAACAGAGATGAACCAGGTGTGTTGGCACCTGCCTGTTAATCCCAGCACGGAGGGAGGCTGAGGCAGAAGATTGGAGAGTTTAAGTCTCACCTGAGTAATCTTGTGAGGCAGCCATCTAAGACTAAAAAATAAATAAAATGGGTGGGCAATGTAGCTCAGGGAGAGAACATTCCCTGAGTGAATCCCAGTACTGTAAAATAAGAAAAAAAATAGTTGAGTGCCTATAGCTGAGCCTAAATGGCCACAAGTTTACACAGCATTTACTCTCTAACCCTAACCCTATTTTAAACCATAAATCCTCAAAGGACGTGCCAAAGTTCAGGGAGCAAGTTAACATTAGCAAAGTTTTGCTGTATTACTGTACCCTGGAATTTTGGACTCCGTATAACAGACTTTTCAGTCACGTGAAGAAACTGAAGCAAGAAAGAGCACTCCAAGCAGTAATAGGGTAGTTTAATCGTTATTCTGAATAGAGGATAGAGGATTTTCAAGCGATGGACGTTCACACCCAGCCAGAAAGGACACGCCCAGGCATGGTCGTCCGTGCGGGGACTTCCGCAGACCCACAGCCGGGTCCTTTGATCGGGGCTGGCAGAGGTGCTGGGGTGGCATAGAAGGCAAGATGTTTTCCTAAGACACAGCAGAGGAACTGAAGAAAAAACTGGAAAAGGAAGTGATGTTCAAAGCCCTGCTCTGTGCTGCTGCTTCTTCTTGGCACCATCTGTAGTCAACAGACTCCAGCTGCTGTGAAGAAAGTCAGTAACCCCCACTGCTGGGCCCCATTGCTACCAGCTTCCCTAGATAGATGGCGGCGACTGTGCTCACTCTGAGGGTGTTAAGGCTGTGTATGTTTCTCTGTGGATTTTTGGCTTAGGAGAGAACCCCACTGAATTAGGATAACCAGGCTAAAATGTGTTTTTATTGTTCTTGTTTTGTTTTAGTTTTTGAGACAGGGCCACACTTTGTAGTTCAGGCTGGCTCTAAACTCACTGTGTAGCCCAGGCAAGGCTCCAACTTATGGGAATCCTCCTGCTTCTGCCTCCTGAGTGCTGGGATTACAGGTGTAAGCCACCATGTCCAGCACTGTGGTACGTGGTACTGATTGCTGGTGGGTGTGAGTCACCATGCCCACCATTGTTGTATGTGGTTACCAGGGATTGAACCAGGGACCTCACACTTGCTAGGTAGGCACCAGAACCACTGAACTAAATCTCCTGCCTGAAATGTGTTTTTCTGAGGGTGTACCAGGAATCATGAAAATTGTACTCATCTCCAGTAAGCCCGTTTGTACTAGTGGACAAAAAGCAGATAGAGAATAACTTCCCCTAGGTGTCATGTACTGGTATAAACCCCCAATATTGGATGTGATCATAATGTATATATAAAAAGTACCCATAAAATCAATTAAAAAGGAAAAAAATAAAGAATAACTTCCCTAGAACCAGAGTCCTGTGACAGATGCCTTCCAAGATGGGAGCAAGGAAGAAAGCAAAAATGCATAGGTTCTTCATGAAGAATCAGCTGCCTTCCTCCTCTTTGTTTATTAAGCCATCTGAAAATTCCCTGGGGATCTTGAGCTGGCCCTGTGCCTGCTGATGAGTCTGTACCTCTGTGTCAATTAACTGTAATGGCTTCGAGACAGGCCCTTCTCAATCACGGCTGGTCCTGAGCTGCCAAATGCCATCTGCACCTGGGTGGCTGGCTAACAGCGCTCTCATTTTATTCCTTTTTTTTTTCTTTTTCATGTGGAATCTACTGTCTTCTGTGTTAGCTGGGGAGCCTAGACGGCTGTACACTCCTTCCTATGATGTGGCGTGGTAGGAAAGGAAGCGGGAGTATGTGGGAAAGGCTAAGGGACTTCCTTCTCTAAAGCCGGGATACAAAAAACCCCTCTATTCTGGGCCACCTGGACTCACCAGGCTCATTCTGTGGACATTAGAGGGTTGACCAGGCAGTCAGCAGACCAAAAAGCCTGAGAGAAGAGAGCTCCTATGTGGCCAGTTCCTGGTGCTCACGGTGGGAGAGGAGGGAGGCTGCCGGTAATTTTCCGGACCCTCAGCATGCAGTGTGGTGCCCCTCACACAAGCACTCTGGCAGTGTGGCTGGGGAGCCAGCTGGGCTCTGTTCCAGACGAAGGCAAAAGAGGGATAACAGAGTCTGGTCTCACTAAGCTCCTCAGCTTCGCTGCTGGCCCTCTGTCCTCGGACACTGGACTTACCTTCTGTCAGTCCCCGGTGGGAGGGTCCCTCCCGAGTCCCTCCCAGCTGGGTCCTCGGGAAGCTGCGGATTTGCTGGTGTGTACCCTCCTTGTGCATATTTTTATGTGGGCCGAGAAAACAGATGGCTCCATCCAAGCTGCTGAAAACCCAGCTGGTTATTGCTGCACTAGAATGACCTGAGTTTGGGGATCTGAGGTTCCCTGCCAGAGCCTTGGGCAAATTGGGAAACATGTTGGTCTTTGAATTGGAGCACAGGAGGACGAGGTCCAAAGCACTGGCTCCCCGTGGAGCCCCGGGGCTGCGGAAGGACGGGAAAGGCAACATTAGCCACAGTACATTACACACAGCGCCCTGCTCCCTTCCATCCTCTTTCTGAATTAGGCAGGTTAAAAATTAATTGCAAGATAACAATTGAGCCATCTTTTTTTCACCCATTTTTAAAATCAAATATATACTATTCTCTCTTCTAAGTAATGCCGGAATAGGCATTAATAAAAGAAATTCACAAAATACTGGTTTGACCATCCTACAGCACATATTCTATTCCAGGAATTATTATAGCCATTGTAAGCTTAAAAATTAATAACATGTGTTCTCTGTGATTAGAGATCTCAAAGTCTGGCTGAGAGAGACGTACAAAATCAAGACAGATGGACAAAAATGTAAGTGTGGTAATAAAGGGCGGTACAGAGTGGATAGGAAGATGAAGATGGTACCTTCGTCTTGGGAGCAGTAAGACCCAGGCCCGGGGTGCAGTGTTGGAGGGAGAGTGATACTTCATCTGGGGCATGAGTTAGGAGGACGGTCCCAGCCAAGAACCCACATCTGTGAGATACAGAGTGCCGTGCAGGGCACTGATGGCTGCTACACAGTCTAGGGCCAAAGCTCTTCCTTCTGAACCTCTATTCAGGTACCTACCTCTGCTCACGTGATCCTGGAAAAGTTGATCTTATCCCAGGTTCGGGACAGATTCCAGCTACTCTAACATAACCAGTTACAATCTTGTGAAGGCTGGATATAGAAATGGGAATATGGCCGGATTCTGGCCAGTGAGACAGTCGCCCACGGAAAAGCTAGGAAAGCTTCCTCCCCATGAAGGAAACAACACATGAAGGGCCCTGAGTGCGTTAGGAGTTGTGCTTCCCCCGAGAGAGGGAGTGGGGTTACTCCCGCTACAGTCAGGCAGGGTGACAATTAGGCATCAGGTCTCAAGGTGACATTAGCTCAGGGTGTACAGAGCAGTGCAGGCAGGTCAGGTGGTTCAGTCGGAAGAACGAGGTGGCTCCTTTTTGCCAAGATTCGACCCAAATGACACATCATCTTCCCAAGCCGTATGATAGCCGTGTACTTGTGTGTAATGGCTCACCATGGAGTGATGTGTGTAAAGTGCCTCGCACACTGCAACGGTGCAAAGAGCTCTCCGTCCATGGGAGCCGCCAGTGTTATTACAGACCACAAAGCCTCCTTTTGGACCGCCAAGGGAGGACAGCAGAATAATCCAGGCAATGGTGCCAGGGAAATTGGTCGTCTTTTCCCTGCTTGTTGCGAGGTTGGCTGTCTTAGTTGTATTTTTATTTCCTTTCTAACACTTGATTCATCTCCTAAGTTTTCCTTGTGTTCTGGAGTCTGTTGGGCTTGTGGCTCCAGCATGGCTGCGTCTGGCCTGACTGGTCAAAGTTCTCAATTTCAACTTGCTGATGACACAAGCGTGAACCTCTGGGCTCCACATCTGGGCCTTTCCACTCTCAGTTAGACAGGAAACTTGGGCTGGGCACGACTCCAGGGTCTCTGATGGGCCTTCTGTTCAGATAAACTTCTAAGGATGTTTCTTCTCAGAAACAGTGGCAGCTCAAGTCCTTTCCTGGGTTTTAACTTGTGCTTTTGTGACATATCGACAAATTTAGAACTGATGTTACAATTGAAATGAAAATATCCACATGCAACGTAAATAACAGACCTCTACTAATCAGACGCACAAAGCCAATTAATCTCAGCATGTCAAGCGGAAGTTCTCCGAGAGGCGCCAAACAATGCAATCTATGAGAGATAAGTCAAGGAAAGAAGGGCTCTGACCTACGTGTGTTTGGAATACTGAGTTCAGTTCACGTTGGGTTGTAGAGCAATTTCTGTAGTATCTTAAGAGAGAAAGGCCAGCAGACTGGGAAAATGGACTTTGGAATCATTTGGTCCTGAGTTCAAGTCCCTGCTTCTCCTTTTTTAGGTGAACCTAGGTTATTTAGTTTCTCTAACCCTCAGTTTCTTGACAAACTGATGATAATACCTTTTTCAAAGGATTATTGAAGATTAACATATATATATA
>PVIC010017894.1:0-32214 GCA_004025085.1 Thryonomys swinderianus
TTCATAATGCTGATTTTGTTTAACTGAATAGCTGGTGACTTAAGACATTAAATTTGTCCACTGCCTCCTTTTCTTCCAAATGAGCAAGCTACTCCCTCCCCCTACTCGAACTTCCTCCTTCAGTTTCAGTAGTTAATCCTTTGCCTTGACTTTTACTCCTTGCCCAGATCAGGATACAGTCTCTGCTAGCAAAGCCAATAAGAAGTGGAAAGGACTAAGACGGGCAATTCCAACTTAACACACCTCAGAATCTTGGCCTCTACCTCCCCACCCAGTCCCAGATAACCCCACCCTCCACATCCACCCCAGTCTGGCATTTTTAATGTCTGTGTGATTTTCCACTCCCTGTGTGACTGACGCAGAGCTATTACACATCAGCCAGTGCTCTCATAGCCTGCAGGAGCTTAAGAATGGAAGCCAGGAAGGGGCAACTGAAAGATACTTCCCTTTTCTCCTTTGTACTGAGGAGTAATTTACTTAATAGAAGAATATATGAATATAATTACATGCTTGGAAGGAACTTTAATAAATCCAGGATTCTAGCTAGCAAGGTGGCTATAAACATTCCAACCTCTTCTTTCACTCCCAAAAAAGCGAGCAAGATGGCAAGGCTTACATAGTATCTTAAGAAGTTTTCACATTGAAACACATTGTCTCATATATTTTCTACACAGTAAGTTTTCTTGCTGCTGAGCATCTGATTTATGATGCATAATTTTGATCCAAATCTAGAAGTAAAAAAAAGAAAAGTAGTTTCAGACTTGTAGAATCAAATTAGAACTACCAGAGGGAGAGTATGTTCTCCATGCTGAAATCTAAATCCATACTGATTATGTTCTTGTAACAAGGAAATGAAAAACTAAGATGTGTAAGATGTGGCTACACAGTAAATAGGCTTTAGCCTATGTTTCTACTAAATACAAGAAAGAATGTCTATTTTCAAAAAGAAATTAAGACCAGAGAACTACAATAACAAAAGAATTCCTCTTTTGAGGGTAATTATTTCAGATATACCACATTCCTTTTCTAAAAATTTAGTGGAAGATATTAGGAATATTTCCTAAAGAATATATGAGAAACAAAAATGGAAATAAGGACCAAAATATAAAATAGTTAGTGGGAAACAGAAAGAAAATGATCAAATGAGAAAGGGAACAAATGAGAGAGGAAGGGGAAAGAAAAGAAGGTATGAGAATAAGACAGGATAGAAGGAAAAATGGAAACGAAGCCTTTGTAAGTAAGGAGGGGAAGAGAGAGGTTGAAGGGAAAGGGAATGGGAAAAAAGAAGAACCAAGATATAGCACGTACAGGTACAAATTCCCTATGATGAATGTTATCATTATGTATATCTAAAATATACCAATAAATGTTTTGCAAAACAAAAACAAAAGAAGAATATACACTTATTAAACTACATTCTTGTAATCATAGGTCTGCTATGATATCAGTTTTGCTCTAGAAGGCACAGTGACATATTCCAGATCCTTAGAAAATCCAGATCCTATCCAAACAAAAATGTACTGATTATAGACATACTCCCTGCAGAATTTAATATCATTCTCTTGGAAAAAAAAATGTTGGCTGCAGTAATCAAATCATGATTCAATATATGATATTACCTCTAGAGTTAAAATAAGAATACTCTGGTAGAATTTTTCTAAAATACTCCTTTGCAAACTTAGGTTCATTGGTTGCATTTAATGTTTACAGTTTCATCCTAAATAAAGCTAATCTTGTAGTTAAAAATCATTCTTGCCGGGCGTGGTGGCTCACGTCTGTAATCCCAGCACTCGGGAGGCAGAGACAGGAGGATTGCTGAGTTTGAGGCTTCCCTGGGCTACATAGTGAGCTCAGAGCCAGCCTGAACTACAAAGCGAGATCCTGTCTCAAAAAAAAAAAAAAAGATAAAAGAAAAAACAATCATTCTTAAACTGGTTATCATCGTCATCATTACAAAATTGCCAAAGATGTCCTTTTTAAGAAAACAGGCATTCTTTCCTCAAACATTTGAAATAAACTCATCTTCTTTGTTGTAACAGTCATTTTAAATTAGAATTTTTCAGCATCTGCTCTAGTGACATTTTGGGTTGACTAAACTTTTATACTGGACCTGCACACTGTAGAATATTTTGTGCCATCCCTGGCCTCTCTACCTTTGAGGTACCAAGTTATACAACCTCCTCCCAATCCACCTGCGACTGTTAAGAATGTCTGCAGACATGAACATGAGAAGTATGGAAATAGCAGGATATGTGAATAGAGGATAGAGAGCAGACAAAACTAGAGGAAATGGAATTAGCTAGAGCACTGAGGCAATAAGCTGTGTGATACGAATAAGAGGGCTCAATGTACCTGCCATCTGAAAGCCACAGTCTTGAGAGCTGATGGATAAGACTGAAAGCCAACAGGAAAATAAATCATAAAGGCCATCTAATATTTGCACCTCAAAAATTGAGTCTATCTCAAATGTGTATGTTAGCCATGGGATTTTAAAAGCATTACATAAAGATATTTGTAAATATAAATGACAAGATACCAGGAGCATCTTTGTAATAGATTAATTAATTCATATTTAGGGGTCAAGTATATTCCTTTGTTCAAATCCATTTAGTAAATTATTTTTACTTAGTACTGATCATGTATCATGTCCTTTGAAAGCTACTTGGAGTAAGCCCATAGTTTCATTTAATTATAATCATATAAATTCTTGCCCCAAATATTTTTTTCTCAAGAGGTACATTAGCATTTTGTTCATCTCTGACTATGTGTAGTATCACTTGTAGTTTTGTCTGAGCAGTGCTTGAGAGAAGTCCCTTATCTGTCTGCCTTCTATTTCTAGCAGAGCCACTGACTCACAGAATAAAACACTTGACCTACTTGTGGCTCACTTTGGCCCAGCAGGAGGTCTATAGAAGCTCAGCCCTCTGTGTGTTAATAGCATCAGCATGGCTATTTCCTGGCAACCAGAGATTTAAATTAAAACAAAATGGTGCTCCAAAACCACCAACATGTCATCTTCTCTTGGCTAAGTTGGTCTTGTGGCAGTATTGTTAAAGCACCTCATTTCAAAACAGATACACTCTAAGAAACAAAGGAGATGCTACCCAAAATGAGCCTTCCTTTTGTCAAATCTTGGTCTCCTTCTTTACTAAAAGGTATGGGAAAGCTTGAGTACAGTGTACCAAATATTTATGATCTACTCTGAGATAAGCGCTTGATACAAGCTGTGTGGATGCAAAGTTGAGTACAATCTGATATAGTGGAGGACATACATAAGGGAACAGATCTTTTAGTTATTAAATAAATGCACGGTTGGGAAGAAACATGAAAGAGCTAGCCAGGTCAAGTGGGGGTATTTTACAGTGGAGAATCTTTATAAAAGAGACATGAGACTTCTTAGAAGAAATATTCTGTGAATTTACTCTGCAAATATGACAAGTAGCTAAGAAGATGATCAAGGAAAAGGCTGATATGAAGAAAAGACAGTACAGATGAAGGGATAGCACTGGGAAACTACAAGGCATGTACAAAGGATGTGATCTAAAGCAAAGATGGTTACAAGGGCCAAGAACAAAGCTAGAGAAACCTAAGAAGAAATGCTGCTTCACCACACAGGCCAAGGAAGTGCTGGAGAATTTTAAGCAAGAATGTGACCAATTGGCTGTTTTTGAGAAATAACTACATAGCTAGACAATAAAGTTATTTTAAAGTGTTATAACTAGAGATAAAATTCTACTTGGTTGTAGTTGTTAGGTGAGAGATGATGCAAGCTTATACTGACAAAGTGGCAGCAGGAACAGAGAGCAGTTTTGGAAAATGTATATGTAATCAGGCTTGGTGACTTGGTGAACTTTCAGATGTTAGAGGCTGTTATTATAGGAAAAGCTTGAAAACAGACTTCTAACTGAAGTGATTATAATTTTTCCACCTAAAAAATATCAACTCATGAAATTAACTTGAAAGAAATTAAGTTGAATTACCAAGAGTTAATGTAACTGAGCAACAAGAAATAGAGGCAAAGGTGAGGAAAGGATATGGGATTTCAAAATTAGGTATTAAAAAAGAGGTATAAAAATGTATCATAAGTAAGTTCATAGTAGTGATACAAATATTATTTTTATTAGAATTCCCAAATAAAGAAGTGTGGAGTATGCATGCAAAACTTGCTCCTGGCTTCTATTAAATAGTCTTGTCCCTATAAAATTCCCCTACACAGAGTAGTGCTTCATACATTCTCATTGTTCAAAAGCTCAACTGGAAAGTAAAAAGCAGAAAGAGAAGAGTAAGGAGATGAAAACACATTCACAAGGAAACTAAATAGAAATAGGGCTTTTGTACCTTAAAGGAACATTTCTCAATGAGGATTTCAGGCCTTAAAAAAATGGAAGTAACTTCAGGGGAGTGCTCAAAAACTGGAACACAGAAGCCCTTCTGTCTAGATTGGAATCCTGATTCTATAAATTAACAAAAATGAACTTGAGCAATTTCCTTAACATTCTGTACCTCAGAGTAAAAGGGAGAGTGGAGGAAATTATTATGATAGTGTCTATACAATTGGGCTTTTTGAGAATTAAATGAGTTCATCATAAGCAAAGCTTACAGCAATAACTGATACCAAATAAATATTTTTTGATATAGGCTGTTACTAATAATATGAGACTGAAATGTGTTGATGATGACAATAGTTCTTTTTTTCTCTCTCTAATGAAGGAACATACTGTAGCTCTTCGTGGCCAGCACAATGTTTCTGAAGGTTTTAACATTCTAAGGAATTGATATAGAAGCAGAATCACCTGACTCTCTTGCCAATTAACTGCAGTCACTACGTACAGACACTCTGGAGTGACAGGCAGCACATTCACCAGGAATGTGGTTTGCTCAAAGCAGTGAGAATTGTGCAAGAGAGACTACCTGTTCTTCCATAGGAAACCTACTTCCTTCTCAGTCATTTTGCAACAGCAGTACTGGCACAGGTAGTTTGGAGTCTTTGCAGCTGCCTCATTTCTTCTGAAAAGACAATGTGGTATTCCTCCAATCAAGTAAAATGCAGTTGCCCTATTTTGCTGAATTGGATTTAGCCTTCTTTAGCTCAGTCTCAAGACAAGATTATGTTGGCACTTATAGAATATGAAATATTAAGACACACAAGACCAATGTGATTCCATGGCATGTGGACACTATCATTTGTTTTTGAAATGTGACCAGGAAACACTCCCTAGTCATACACAAACAACCCAGTTCCCTAAGATCACATCTGCACTGAAGGAACCACAACACAACTGTTTGCATTAGTCCATATAATTGTTCCAATATAATTTGTTCTTAAAGCAAAACTCAGGAGAAATATAACCATTTTACAGCACTTATAATGCACAATATCAGGAAATGTATGCTTTCTATATAATAACCCCTTTAAATAGGAAAAACAGAAGACAACTTCCCATTATAATTTGCCTTAGCCAATGTATACTTCACTTAATGTAATGAGTGGAAGGCCTTAAACAATGATATTTTAAACAACTATTTTCTTTGTCATCACATACAATGGAAGAAGGTGAATGAATAATCATTTTTATACACTGCACTCCTTTCTTCCATATAGATACCAACTGCAGTGCTTCAAATTGCTTCAAACTGGATTTCTATACTTGCATAAACTGTGATATCCTTCTAGATTCTACTAAGTTTCTAGGGTAAACATACATGTGTGTTTTGATTTGCATTTAGTTTAAAGCAACATTCTGTAGAATACCTCTGTTTAATATGACCATTTTCTTTTGGATAGGAAGTCTATCACAGTGCAGAAAAAGGTCAGACATAGATGTGGATATGTGTGTGTGTGTGTGTGTGTGTATACGCCCATGCACTACTATATTGTTTGCTTTTAATGATATGTTAGTCACACCCACAGACTGTCACAACAAAGGCATTTTCTACAGTTAAAATATCTCCTAGCACTTATATGAGGATACTATTTTTATCAGTTACTAAAGCCCTTATCCTAAGGGAAAAACTAAAAATTTCTCCTCTAGTTGGGTTCGTCTCTGTCCTTCAACTGCCTGCCCATTGTCTTTCACTGCCACTCCTAACAGCTTCACCCTTCACTTTTTCAATTTTTTTAACAGATATAATTAAAAAGTATATTTCCTTCTAATGATCTAGAGCATTCCAAAGTTCCGGCAATAATATTTACTGAGTTCCCACTTATACCCAATACTTCTGAATATTTTAAAGAATAATCCTTGTGTTCAAGGTGCTTGCAAAGTGGGTATAAAATTCCAAAATAGGGCCAGAGATTAACTCAGTGGTTCCAGCGCCTGCCTCGCAAGCACAAGGCCCTGAGTTCGATCCCGGTAACCACATACAATGCTGGGCATGGTAACTCACGCCCACCAGCAATCAATAGCACATACCACAGTGCCAGGCATGGTGGCTCACGCCTGTAATCCCAGCACTCGGGAGACAGAGACAGGAGGATTGCTGAGTTCCAGGCTTACCTGGGCTACATAGTAAGCTGAAGGCCAGCCTGAACTACAAAGCAAGACCCTGTCTCAAAAAAAAAATTTTTTTTAAATTGCAAACTATGTTAAATGCTTCTGTGCTTCCTACCCTGGGACAGTCATTGTCACTGACAAGTCTAGTTATTACATATTTATCACCCAAAATTGGTACTATTTCTTCCAAATCCATAAATGTCCTTGAGTGATCAATTTATCTTGTGACCATATAATATAGCTCTTGGTAACATTACTCCCACATGTTTCTAACTTAAATTTCTCCTGAGGGCCGGATGTGACGTCCTGTCTGTTTGCTGTTTCAGTGCTTCAGGGGTCCCTCCAACTCAACTGCCTTTCTCTCCTCACTCTGCTCCCACAGCAATCTTTCTTCTTCCGGGTCCCCTGGCTCGGTGACCCTTCACTCACCTCATTACTCATGTTTCATCTGACTCCAATAATAGAGACAGAAAGCCATAAAGCATTTCTAATATTTGACTGACACACCAAATAATTTGCTTAGATAAAAATGATATATAGTAATACATGAAATATATTGAAGATTGAAGGAGAATAGAGCAGAAAGGAGGCTGTTTTTATACATAGTAGTAAGAGTAAATGCAAGAATGTTTAGAAAATTTTGGCAGTAAAAAAGGAATAGAAAATTCAAATATGGATATAATA
The DNA here is from genome assembly GCA_004025085.1 of Thryonomys swinderianus. Taxonomy (NCBI): domain Eukaryota; kingdom Metazoa; phylum Chordata; class Mammalia; order Rodentia; family Thryonomyidae; genus Thryonomys; species Thryonomys swinderianus. Next base: position 7,179 of record PVIC010017894.1, read on the forward strand.
TAAAAATAATAAAGACATGTTATTGGCTTAGAGAATCTGATTTTTGAAATTGTATCATTACTAATTTTAACAATCTTTCTCCCTCTTAGAAACTCATATCTACAATCAGTCATTTTAAAATTTCCTCCCATCTGTACATTATTCTTCTGAGAACAGGAAAAACAAAAACCCAGGGCAATACTTTTCTCCTCATTTTTTGAAATCTACACTAGGCTATTTCTTGTAGTAAGTGACTAGAAATAACCAAAGCTGTATTTGTTTCATTTTGTATATGGGATATGTGCTTCAATGATACTAATTTTTCATTTGAAGATAATTTCATGTGAAAATAATTCTCATGGGTGGAAAAATCTACCATATATTGGTAAAACTACCATATATTGAAAAAAAATCTACCTCTCATGAGAACTAAATAATTTGTTATGAACAAATACCATTGGTTAATTTTAGGTGGAGTAACAATGGCTGCTAGAAAATTTGGTATTTTTAGCTGAAGGAGTTCTCAAAGAACCATATAAGAAAACTGAGAGCTGGGAACATGTTGGAAGCTTTAAACAACAGAGCACAGTGTGGTTTTGAACCAAAATATTGACAACACAAGTACCAAATTCAATTCAGTTGTTGGTTGAGGCCTACCTGAGAAATGGGATTAATTGTCAAGGAGCTGAAACAGACCAAAGATAAAATGGCAGACATTTCCCATTTCTTCGAAGTGCTAGAATTCGGGTTATTCTAATTGTATTATTATTATCTGTGTTACAGACTTTGAAATTTGAAAGTATATGGTAAAATAAAGATAGTAACAACAGAGAAATTGTAGGAGTCAGCCCTATTGGGTATCCCAGGATACTGCATTTTTATACTCTTAATACTGTATAAATTAAAATAAGTTATATTCTAAAATAAAAACAAGTTCACAGAGCTCAATAACTTGTTTTTACTGACACATTTACAATCCACATGGAGCTGAATATTGTGTTTAATGTGACATTTGTGTAGCACTACAAAATCATTTAAGTGAGTTATTTGATCTAATCTTTATGAAACCCCTATGAAGAAGTTACAAAAAATATAATTAGAAAGTCCTAATCATAAATTAATATATTAGGTTTCAGAGAGCCTTTATCTCACCCATGACTGAGAGTCAGTGAGCATTATTACAAGGACTTCAAAAAAGTTACATTGTGCTTTTCCCTACAGAGCACACTACATAAATATGGTGAAAAGTTAGAACAGAAGCTCTTTAGGATTCAATATTCAGACATGGGAAACAACAGAATAGGAAAAATCAAGGCCAAATATCATTGGCAATGACATGATTTTAATATAGTTGTTTGGCTTCAAAGCCTATCTTAATTACTCCACATTATGCTGATCAAATGGAGAGTCATAATCTCACCTTCTAGTTCACCTTATTCACAGTACTCACCCTGTTTACCCATGTGATATTCTTCCCTGTTAAACCCTAGCAGCATGAAGGAAGGATGGCGAAAGGACTTGGGCAAGGTCACATGGCTTACATGTAAGAGTATAGGAAACTGAGGCTAAACTGAGAGAATATACAACCCATACTCTTAACCATTGGACAAATCAGTGATTTTGCTTACTGATTCTGGTTTTTAAAAAGATCCCTGCTGGCTTATTTAATAAAGATTGAGCCAGTATATTTATCCATCTTAAATTAGCAATCTATGAATCAACTCTTAAATGGATACATGAAATGTAGTCTGCTTTTATCCTTTACCTCATTACAAAAATTATTCCTACTGTCTTCTTGAAGGGTTGAAAGATTCATTACTTTAAAACATGGTATTTCTCCTTTGCCATAACAATCATCAAGACTGAGTGGATACAGAAAGAGAAAACAAGCAAATTAAAATGAAAGGCAAACATAAGAACAGAATAAAATAATCCTGAAAAATTAAAGTGTATCTGTTCAACTACATGTTTTAAACCTCATGTAAAGGCTTACCCAAATGTGAGTTTATTTTCCTCACCAAAAAGTGATCCATAAGAATATATGGTAATTCTAAGATTACAGATGAGTAGAATGTAATGAGCTATCTACTGTCATCCTCAGGATGAGATCTTCTTCTTTGTGTTCATAAAACACTCTGCTCCTGGGTTCACATATGCAGGACAAAGGGGAGGGGCAAAGCCAAAGGGAAAGAAAATCAAACAAAATCTCTTGCTTGAAACATTTAATGATACCTAGAAGATTTCCACTAACAAAATACTTGTCACAGTCATTTTGTAAACTCAACACCTCCACTTAAAAAAAAATTTAGAAAATTTAGTTATATATTAACATAATTAGGGTCTATCATATGAAAATGAATACAGAGCAGGTAGGCCTCATTACCTACAATGGAAAGCTATTCACAGAAAATAGGTTGGGGGATCCAAAAGATACTACAGAGAAACTTGAACTAAAAATAATACATGTAGATATAGATAATGACATAGATATACACACAATTGAATTCCTATATACCAGTGACAACTTCCAAATATAAAGGATATCTGCCATATCAATAAAATACATTTTACATTTTAAAATAAACAATAAATGTAGATAATTATGTAAAACTTTTATAAAATATAGATATGTAAATAGAGACCTAAGTCATGTTCATAAATGTGGAGTTAATATTGATGTAGTAAATCCAAGTTAATTTATAAATGATTCCACGACACAATTTATTTTTGTACTGCTGTATTTCATTTCCTACCAAAGCTGATCATAAAACTGAATTTTAGGCTGTACTTTATTTTACAAAGATTACTAATTTGACATAACTGACTATCATTTTATTCCTCTATTGTTATGAGTTCTATTTTGGGTAATATAGTGACACTTTGGTTGTCAAATAATGCCACACCCGAATTTTCACTACTGTAACAGCAAAGTTTGAAGAAAATCTGCTCAGTGTTTAAAACTTTGCTGGACAGTCAAACCAAAAGTCCAGCTTGAAAAGACCTGAATGGTCAGAGAGTGATTCACGTCTTGCATCTCCGAGAATACAAAGGGGTGTCGCTTCAGTCTAAGGGCCGCTCTCCCCCAGGCAACATGCATTAAAATATTCAACCCAGTGGTTTTTTTGTACTTCTATTTGTGTAAAATAAATACCATGGCTCCAAGGAAAGTTGGAGTTACCAGCAATAAGCTAAGAGGAAAACTGTGAGAATCATGATACAGTTAAAGAAAGAAATCATTGTGAAATTTGATAAAGTCCTGGAAAAAATTAATTTATGAGTAATTTTGGACTTCAGAATCAATTTTTGGGTTTCCATTATTTTAATGGGAAAATACGTTCAGTTCTCAAACTTTTCAGGGGTTTGAACACAAATTTGAGATGAACAGAGTTCGACAACCAAGGTATATCCTTTCCTCTGCTACAATCATAGCAATCATGTCTATCTTTTCTAAAAGAATTATCCTTGCTCGGTTTTAGTGTAAATTGTGACTTTATGGAACTTTGTGTAGAAGTTTCAGTTTATAAGATACAATGCTACAGAACATATTGATGGAACACATCTACATCCTCTATGACCTTCTGAAAAGAATACAACACAAGTTGTGTACACACGGATTCTCTTGCAAGGCATTTGCTTAATTCAGAGAGCCAGCATCAACCTGTGCCAAGACAAGAAGGGGACACACTAGTCTGCCCGTGGAAGTTTGGGCTCACAGAGATGCACATTTGCAGCTTTTCCACACTGATGACACTCCTCTAGACCTCTATCTCTTCAGTGGAGTCCCCTTGAATTAGAACTATGCTAGGTGAGCTCTCAATTTTTTTTTTTGAGACAGGGTCTCACTTTTAGTTCAAGCTGACCCTGAACTCATTATGTAGCCCAGGCAAGCCTCAAACTCAGCAATCCTCCTGTCTCTGCTTCCCGAGTGCTGGGATGACAGGGGTGACCCACCACGCCCAGCTGAGCTCTCATTTTTAACATATACTTTATTTTTACTTTGTCTCCACCAAGAGCACTTTTCTTCCTTAATCTCCTAATATTTTCCTCTGCCTCAAGTTTGCGTGCTCTTTATCATTCTTTCCCTGAAATACATTCATTTATATTAGACATTATATAATACGTACTGACTTCTTTTTCAAATTTGATTCTTTTACTTTCCATACTGAATTTTAATGACAGTTACAGAAATAACCATTACTGAGGCTGCTGCCAGACTTATTTAGGGACTTTCTAACCCCTGTTTTGGAAACAGTGGATGGCAGAACTGGCTCTCAGCATCACTGCTGAAGATCTGACCTTTTCCCTGTCACCCGTCACAGTGTTTGTGTACTCTTTCTCCTTCCTCCTCTCCAGACCTCCCAAGGCACATGTCTCAGCCTCCACCTCTTTTCTGTTCAACATACACCTGTGCTTTCTTTAGTCCTTCAGTCTGAACCACTCAGTTAAACTAATCTCATCAATCTGCAAAGATAGTGTTGCTGAGTAGATATGGGCTTCTGCTTTGCTCCTTCTTGGCATGTTTGCATTTGAGGTGAATTTAATCAATCCTAATAAGATAACTACCCTTAATGTGTATTATGGAAATAAAAATTCTTCAGAGAATCAAAGGCAGTTAATGCTAGACCCTGCATGTGAAAAGTTTGCAATAAATAATAAAGCATCAATGGAACTAACACCGGCAAGAAAATCAGAACTATTTATTCAGGTATCAGTGCTTCTCAAAACACATTAATAAGGTGCTGCTACTGAACTCAAGGAGCTCAAAAAACAGGTGCTGATCTAATTCCAGAAACATTGTGATGACAGGAAAATTGAAAGTAGGAGCAAAAACAGAAGGCAAGATTCTTATCATACAGCTTGCCCGAGTTTTATCTTCAGCTTGTTGGGTCAAAGATTGAGGTGCAGCTGGGCGTAGTGGCTCACACCTATAATCCCAGCACTTGGGAGGCAGAGGCAGGAGGATTGCTGAGTTCCAGGCTTGCCTAGGCTACATAGTGAGCCGAGGGCCAGCTTGAACTACAAAGCAAGACCCTGTCTCAAAAAAAAAAAAAGAAAATTAAGGTGCAGTCACCTTGCAAACCTAGGATAAATCAGCACTGTGCCAACCCACAGACACATGACTAAACCCAGTGAGATCAGCAGGGCCATCCCAACTGATGTCCTGACATAATGAGAAAAAGTGCTTCTTGTTCTACTCCACCTGGAGTGTGTGGCTGTTACAAAGCACTGCCTGGAACAGCTAAGTGAAACAGAATGAATGGAAGCAATATGATTCCAAAATCCTGTGTTCTTAGATGTGAAAGATATGGGATAACAGAAAAGTTGAGATTTAAGTGAGAAACAGTACCCATGATACCTGAAGTCTGCAAAATTAAATAAGATAGGTATAAAATGCATTATTTCAGAGCATGTTTTCTGAGAACAGGTTTTAATTATAGTGTGATGCCTCAGCCAACCCATTCAGCAGCAGGCACAGAAGTTTCACACAAGAATAGTCAGTGTGGCAAACAAGCAGAAATAGCCAGAAAGAAAGCTCCACTTAGACACCTGGTAGGTGGGATGCCCTGGCAACAAGCTCAGTAGCATGTCTTCAGCATGGCCATGGGTTCCAGCCTTAATGCTGGAACATATATGCCAGGAAACTCAAGGGAGAGACAAAAATGTAGAGGCAGGCATGAGTTAATTTACTGGGCATTAATGCTGATGCCGACAGAAATCCACATTTAATAATACGTAGTCCACGTTCAGTCACTTTGAAGAGTAAGGCATACATGTAATCAGGCCATATAGTTCTTAATCTACTATTTTTATTAGATCATCAAATGGGCAGACATAGAAATATAATATCTACAGTGTCTAATTTACTATAAGCATATTTAATATTTTAATATAATCTTCAATAATATGAGATGGTACCAAAACAGATAATTTCCAATTTTATCCACAGGGAATATGAATATATTTGATCTTAGCCAAAGGTTATGAAGCAAGATTACATGTATTACAGGAATTTTCAAAGAAAACATCAAGATGCCTGGCCTCTAATGAGTACTGTAAAGTAATCTTATTCACTAGACTGCTGATTTCTCACCTATAAAAGAGCAGAACAGTTTAATCATAGTAGGCACCTATAATGTGGATTAGTTATGCAATAGTATTTCTACTGTAAAATTATAATAATAAACACAACCTCAAACTTTTTGGATTAAATGAACTTCTTAGGGTATTTTACTGGAAGAATGTAGGAATTCCTCAAAGACCACGATGTCTGGAATTTTACCACCTCTAACAAGACTGTAATATGAAGAAATATACAATTAAAATCTCACAAATGTAACATCAAAAGATAAAGGAAATGTTTTAAAATAAAAAATTCATTAGAATTAGAGAGCTATGAAGACACCTTCCTTCAAAATTTGAAGAATTTTGTATTGACATAATCTCTATAGGACAATGTCAGAGACTAGATCACAAATATTGTTCCTAAGAGAATAAAGCAGCATTGCAGGAAGTAAAAGCTCTGAGAATGAAAACCAAGGCAGAACATCCCAGAAATTTTTATTAGAGTATCAAAAGTCACTACCATGGATTAGAAGCAAGCAGCTTGGGCCTCAAGGACAAATCTTCCAGAAAAAGTGAAAACTATATCCAAAAGACAACTTGGGAATGGCATGAGTTTTTATGAACCAACTGCTAATTAGAGCTAAGAGGTTACAACCATCTATAAAAGCACTCTGGAGAATGTAGAAGAATTCATCACTCCAAAGAAGGGAAACCCCATAATGGACTATTTTCCTCACAGCATCAGAAAGTAGAGGGCATTCAGATATTATAACTATGCTCGAGGGAGAGTGAAGCTAGTGCTTCCTGGAGGCATGATTTCTTTCCAGTGTGACCAGATCACTCTGACCCAGGGTAACCAGTTCACTCTGACCTAGAAGAAGCAATTAAGGAATAGAGGTATCCTTGGTATGAGACAGAATGTTTCTCCTCAAACAGAAATCTGTAGCTACATAAAAAAAAAATTCAGAAAGGAATAGCCACATTTTGTGTCTCAAGTAGAGATTAAGCCAAAATGAAAGTGAAAAGCACAAACACGATTCCTTGTACAGTAATGGCAATGAAGTGGAGAAAAACCAGAGAGAAATTTTGCCCTCCTGAAAGTAAATCAAATCTCACTTCCCGTTTTCTCTCCAAATGTAGACATCTATCTAAATTCTACATTGGTATTACACATTTTCTCTAGTTTCACTCAGAATTCTAAATTAATTTAATGAAGGAAGATCTAGATGGAGACCATGAAAATGGTGAAGAAACTAACAAGACTCATCATAGAATATTTTGAGGCATGGAACAAGTCCTGATAAACTTGTCCTCAGTTAAATAGAGATGTTGAATATGTTAATCCTTAATCGTGCTTAGTTTAATATATATATTTTATTCTTGACATTGAAATGTACCAGCATTTTCTTCCTTGGTTGAAAATAAAGAAGTGACTTCTGAGTTTGCCTTGTAGAATATAGCTTTTTGCCAGACCAAGAATAAATTTCAACCATGAATCTTGAAATCAGCTTCTTGAAAAAACATGATGAAGCATAACATTTGACTACTATAAAAAAGAGAGATTTTGTCAACTTTTCTGAGAACTTGTGAGACATGAAAAATTCAGATATTTTAGAAATTTCAATAATTTTTACATAAGTTGCTGAAAACAGATTATAATTTAACCATTTAGGAAATAGGATATAAAAAAGGGATAGCAGCAATACTTAAGGTAGACATCATGTATTTCTGTAACAGAAAATCCACTTCAATCCTGTTCATAGTTTTATAGATTATCAGAACAAAACTTCATCTTGTGAAATAACATGAAGCTAGAAAAGTTAACTTTTCTACAATGACAAAGTAAGTAACACCAGGATTCAAATCTAAGTCTGATTCCAAAGCCTGGCCCTTAGCACTATATTTATTCTATTACCTCTTGAATTACATAATATTAGATTAAAAATTTTAAACAGACAACATGTCTACCCCCATGATAATTCATGGGATTGGAGAAATCCTCAAAAATGTAGAAATAGGATTTAAACTTGATTGAAATCTTCAGAATAGAAATCATTTGGTTTGGACTTGCATTGAGATTTTAGGACTTTTTGAACTCTTTAGTGTTTAATTCCATCCACATATTGAAACACATGCACATCATTAAGTCTGGAACCAGCATGTACCTGATTATATGAAGTTGATAAGCAACCAGGTTAATCTTTTTTTTTTTTTTTTTTGAGACAGGGTCTCACTTTTGTAGTTCAGGCTGGCTCTGAGCTCATTATGTAGTCCAGGCAAGCCTCGAACTCAGCAATCCTCCTGTCTCTGCCTCTCGAGAGCTGGGATTACAGGTGTGAGCCACCACTCCCGGCACTGTGGTATGTGGTATTGATTGCTGGTGGGCGTGAGTTTCTATGCCCAGCATTGTATGTGGTTACCAGGAATTGAACTCAGGACCTTGCGCTTGCGAGGCAGGCACCAGAACCACTGAGCCAAACCTCCGGCCCACAACCAGGTTAATCTTATCCCAAACTGGAGGACAAAGTTGGCTGAATTTTGTTTTGTACCAACATTCTTGTCTACATTACCCAAATCAACTGAACAACTATAATCATTCTGTGAGCCAGATACTGCTGGACATAATTACTGATTTTCTTCATAGGACCCTACGTGGCATCTTTCATTTCTTACATGTATTTACTTGCTAAGTCGTACCCATTTTATTTCTATATGTATCCTATGTGTACTTCCATTTTTACATTCATAATCCTCTCTCCTGGGTTACAATAAATCTTTTTTTTTTTTTGAGACAGGGTCTTGCTTTGTAGTTCAGGCTGCCCCCGAGCTCACTATGTAGCCCAGATAAAACTCAAACTCAGCAATCCTCCTGCCTCTGTCTCCAGACTGCTGGGATTACAGGCATGAGACCATGCCTGGCCATTGTGGTGTATGGTACTGATTGCTGGTGGGTGTGAGTCACCATGACCCTGTACTGTTGTATGTGATTACCGGAGATCAATCCAGGGACTTTGTGCTTCATAGGCAGGTGCTGGAACCACTGAGCTCAATCTCCAGCCCTATAATAAATCTTTTTTTAAAAAAATTTTATCTTTATTGGTACATTGTATATAGACACCCTGGTAACACTCAACATTGGAAATTTGTACCAGTATATGACACAATTTAATTCTCATTTTTTCCCTTGCCCCTACCCACTCCACAAACCCCCACCCCCTAAATACATAAGCTTTGTTTCCCTTTTTTTATTACCATCACATTTTTTCTTTACCCATTACTCACTCCTCCACATTTCCCTTTGAATATTTTCTATTTCACAATCTCTATTATACATTCTAGAACTCATCAACATCTTCAGTTTCTCATACCAGAGAATAGATATGATATTTACACTTCTATGATGTATTTATTTCACTTATGAGTATGCCCTAAAGGTATATCCATTTGAGTATAAATGACTCAAACTTATCATTCCTACAATAAATCTTTCTAATTATCAAGTCTTACTGTGGTTACTCTTGCACTGCATCTAATTCACTTTCAATATGATAAAAATGTAATCGTTTTATAAGGGAATAACTGATTATATGACCTTCATCTTAAAGCATATTAAAACCTTTAAGAAAAAAAGCATTTCTAGGTAGTCTTCACTTAAGATCTTGGATTTCCTCTAGAAAGCCATTCATACTTCCTGATGGTTAAATCCCCAACACACATTCCCAAGCCATTGACAATGGCTTTTATTACACTGGCAAGTACTTATTCAATAATCTGTCTTCCTGACCCAACTCTAAACTCTAAGAAAGCAAGTGTCTCTGTGGCTCTGTTTACCTTTCTGTTTAAATTACTAGCACAAGGCTCATTGTTCAATAAATATTTGATTGCTTCAATAATAGGTACACTTGCAGTTTATATAATATGATAGGATGTCTCCTATCTGATATTTTTTTTTTGAGACAGGGTCTCACTTTGTAGTTCAGGCTGGCCCTGAGCTCACTATGTAGCCCAGGCAAGCCTCGAACTCAGCAATCCTCCTGTCTCTGCCTCCCAAGTGCTGGGATTACAGACATGAGCCACCATGCCCGGCACTTATCTGATATTTTCATTAAAACATCAAAAGCTTTTTTTCTTAGAAACTTGTGAATATTTACTGGTGGATAAGGAGGGAGATAGTGTTATAAAAATCAAGTCTACTCGGGAGGCAGAGGCAGGAGGATTGCTAAACTCGAGGCTTGCCTGGGCTACATAGTGAGCTCAGAGCTAGCCTGAACTACAAAGCGAGACCCTGTCTCAAAAAAAAAATCAACTCAAAAGGCAAAAGAAAAAAAATCAAGTCTATAAATAAATCCTTGCTGAATAGTATCAAAATCTCAAGTAATCTGCACAGTTTTCCTTCAAGTGACCAATGTACTTCTAGAAATCTCAGTAAAAACCTACATATGCCAACAATTAGATTAAAATGAGCTATTTCCAGAGTGTTAAGGCTCTGCATGCTCCAATTTCTGCCAGGAATCAATTACTCCAACAGAACTATTTATTCTGAAGAGAAGTATTAATTCTCTGATATATACTTAAATTAGATTGTAGAAAAAAAAATAAGCATCCAGGTCATAACTTCTGTTCTTTCCATTCATTTTGTTTATGTGCCAACGTTTCAACTAGAAGTTTTGTGAATTTGCAGGTGTGTTTGGCTAATGTCATGTTGCAAACTCCTTAGAAGACATGCTGTTGTGCTATGAATTAGAAATACATATAAGAATGTTCATTTTCTTTGATGAGAAAAGTAAACTAGGAAGTGCAAAATAAAATTAACTGTTTCCCACTAATTACCCAAGATTAGTGAAGAGGAAAATATTACTCAGAAAATTAAACCAGAATTCCCCCATCTGTTTTGAGGTAGCCTCCTACTATCCTATCCCTTCAGTATGTGACCTTGGTCCTTCCTTAGAAGCCAGTACATGTGCTGAAATGATGAGCACCATTTGGTCTTAAAGCAGAGTTTAGTGGTAGGTTCCTTACATCTTCTTGTTAGGTTTAGGTTCAGGCCAGTGATTTACTAATTTAAAGCAAATATTCACTGATTGCATTACTCTCAGAAATCATAGTAATACCATCTACCAAATAATCTTATATGTTGTATATCAATTATATCCCACAAACAACCCCATGTGAAAGGACCCAGAACAAAGAATTACATGTAAAGCAACTCATTGTTGGCACCATAGCCTTTGGCACCCACTTAACCATAACTGCCCTGGTTTTGACCACTCTATCTCTCACACTCCCCTGGAAGAAATACAATTCTTCAATCCTGAGACTGAGCAGAGTTTGCCACAGAAGCAGTGATTAGTGATGACCAGTGAGTCAGGACCCTCTGCAAAAGGAACTGCTATCTTTTCCTCTCTTCTGCTCATAGTTCTGGAGCTTCCACCAGCCTCTTCTGCTTACCTAGCTTCTTTTTTAATTGAATTCTTTATTGGTACATTTCATATACAGCTCACAATCATACTCAACATTAGGGAATTTGTACCAGTATATGACAGAATTCTTATTTTTTACCCATATTCCTGCCCACCCACAACCCCCCACCCCTTATATACATGCTATTTCTTTTTCTTTCCAAATCATATTTATTCTTTTATCTAGCTTTTAAGGCCTAGAAACTAGCTTCTTTGACTGGCTCCCTCGGGAGGCTCTCCATGTACAAGTTCCTCCTCAAGCACTGATTAACGAGCTTCTTTCTTATTCACCTGTCACTGAATGCAACCCAAAGGTAATAGGTGGGCACTTCTCCAGTATACCCGGTACCAATGCTTTGGGAGAAATAGAGGAGAAAGTGAAAAATTTTCTCTATACTTATGATCCCGCCCTTACAACTGTGCTTCTCTAAACTACTTAGTCATATATGTAGAAGTTAAGAAAACAGATAGAGAGGCTCAATAATCAAATATTCTATGAATATGCTAGCAGGCAAAATGTCTGATTTACTTTTATGATTCTTGTCCAGAAACATGACAGCAATTGAAAAGTTATTAATTGTGCCTAGAAATAAATTTGTGTCAGCATTTTGACAGATTAGTTGTTTGACAAGATATATGAGAATACAGGAAACAGATTATGATTTGGTTTTGCTCCATTTCTCCTTTTCCTCGTCATTATTTTCTTGCATCATTATGATGTGATGTATAACCTATGAGTTGCAATAGCCCTTAAAGCAAACCTTAGAAAGTTCTGTTATAGCCTTAATTTGCATACATTCTAAGATCCCAGGACCACGTCCCTATGTGTTTAAAAGAGAAGAAATCTGCAAAACCTCATGGCTAACTGAAGAGTAGGCACTGTTAGAAATTCATGGTAAGGGTAAAGAAATAAACAAGCAGAGTGATTGGTAGTATAAATCGCATAGAAAAGAAAGATTGTGCAGAAAGTCAAAGAATGGTCTCATCTTTGGGAATTACATGTTATGAAACTCATTTATTTAAATCTATTTCATGAAACTTTTATTATATATGTATATATATACATATATATATACATATGTATGTATGAATATATACATATATATGTATGTGTATATATACATATATATGTATGTGTATATATATACTCAAGTCTTAAGAGTAAATCTTATGAAAGAATTTAATATCTCTGTTCCTGTCTCATTATGTAATAATTGAAATTCATACAAACCTTGATGTCTACTCCTTAAGCCTAGAACCCTCCTTCCACCTCCAGTGATGACATAAACACCATCATTTTACAGATATTGTTACAACAACCTGGCAGCTTTTTCTTTTACAAACTCTCTCAGTATGTGTACACTAATGCTAATAGACTATTTTAAGACTTGTTTGTTTTGAGTAAGAGATCTTCATAACTTAAGGGCTGCCATATAGCACAGCAATGGACAGCATCATGCATCTAAAAGAATCCAGGTCTCTAAGCAATGGCGCCAATAGATTTCTTTTTGGTTTTGTGCAACCTGTCACTGAGAGATTCCAAAAAATTCACAATACCCCCCCAAAGTCATCATTTGAAAAATGATTCATTAAATATATACCTACTAGAAAATCTTATCAATACTAAACTTTCCTTGCATACAGAAAAAGATAATTTTGTGTACAAAGGGTCCTTTTGGTGTCCTATAGCCCTGACTCCTATAATGATTACTGGCCACCAATAATGGCAAAGATATATTCCATAAGAGCTAGAGAAATATTTCCACTATTCTAGAAGTAATTCCCCTGAGATCTTTGACAAGTTGTTTCCAAATTTGGTGTGAATCTGTTATGCTTTTTCATTTCTTTATCCTGCCAGGACCAGTGTGGTTGAGCTTACTTTATCCAGTCAGTTAGAAGGACAGTAGCTTGGTCACTGACCCAAGCACACACCCAGATCTTGGATGGCTGGTAGAGAGACTAGTCTCATAAATCTACATTAAAAGATGAAGTATGAATCATTACAATTTCTATGACTCCAAAGAGTCAACTCCAAAGAGTCAACTCCAAAGAGTGAACAGAATAGTCTACATTTGCTGTCTTAATGAAATTTAAACATTTGAAAATCATAAACCGTTTGTGAATAGTGAGTAGATTACTGCTATGAATAGATTATCCACCTAAGGAGACATGCCAGGCCATGAAGCACTGTGAAATGATTCATACATTTTAATGAGGACATGCATAACATGTATGTAACATATAAGTATATAAATGTTTAAAAACATGTTTTAAAAAACAATTATTATGCCTAAAACCTTATGGATATTTCTCATTCTCAATCCCTTTAACCTCCATACTCCCAAAAAAAAAAAAGTTTGCATAGATTTGTGCTTTTACTAGTATCAAAACATTTTCATTTACTACATGTTCATTCTAATTTTTTCATTGGTGTGATATAATCCTCACTCGTATTTATCTGCATTTGATATTCAACTTCAAAATTCAAGGATGGTAGCACACATTTTTGTTTGTTCCTCTCTGATATTTCCAAGAGAACCATTATTTTCATGGAACTGATTGTAATTATTTCCAGACTACCTCCATCTCTCACGAAGAGGTACAAATATTGTGCCCTATCACTTCAGGAAACAACACACACATACCCTTCTGTTAAGGTTTTAATTCCCTGAAAAGGTTTAATTTTTCTGGTGAAAATAAAGCCAATGTATAATAATCCTGACTAAGAAAATAAGTTATCTGACAATAAGAAAAGCCAAAGCCTCACCCAAGAGTAATCATCACTTTGTAGCTAGACAGATTATTTTACCGGAAAGATTATTATCTACTTCAGAGAACAGCCTTTATCAAATGTGAATTCCATCAGATTTCATGAGCAGAAGTCAAATCATTTCAGCAGCACAGAATTAAATACAAATCAGGTAAGGCTATTCAACCAAGTACTCTGTTAAATGCAATGCTTAGCATTTGGCAAATGGACAGAGAACACAAATAGGAATTTCTACCCTGTCAACTATAAATCTAAATGGAAACATTATCAGTTTTTGGTGGAGGAAAACACACCACAAAACACAACATTTTAGAGTACAGTTTTTCAAAGCTGTTGGACACAACAAAGTTTCTGAGGCTGTTTCCTTTAAAGCAAGGCTGTTTCCTTTAAAGCTGTTTCCTTTAAAGCTTTAACTAAACTGGTTAGTATCCCCATGGACTGACTTTGGCAAGGTTAGGAGCTGTAGCTTGTGAGAGTTTCATCTGTGCCTGCCTGTGCATGCTGTTGCTGACTTCAGTGAGGAAAGAGACACTGCCTGCAGCAGGGGAAGGACCAGCTATTCAATGCTTCTCTCTTCTTCCTCTGTTTCTACTCCCTTCTCCTTTCTCTACTTTCTCTGTTGCATGCCACTGACTGACATGAGGCAACAATAATGTGACTCAGTTGCTGAAGTGGGAAGGGCAATTGTGGGGTATGGATACATCAGGTCCAAAAGTTATACAATAGTACCCCTTGGAATGTTTTTTCTCCTTCCACTAAAAGGACTGAGAATATAATCTTTTTACATTACAAAAAAGAAGAAAATTGCTGCAACATACAAAGTCCCAAACCCACAAAAAGGACCGACCACCATGAGCAGATGGTAAGCCTAGCATCTTTGTTATACCTTTTAGCTGTTGGGTAGTCCACTAAGTTTCACTTAGATGTTTGGAATCTGTATTTCATAACCTTGAATCTTCACTTTTTTCTAACCCTCACATACACTTTTGTTATTTTTATTATGGTTACTTAAGACTTTAAGTATTGACAGAGAACTCAAAACCACGTGAAGCTCCTCTGCCCTCCCCCACTAATGTGTTTCACATATCATGAACTTGTTGTATTGGAGTTTAAAAACCTGGTTTCTGTTCTGCCATTATGAATGGTGTGATCATACACCCATTCTTTTGTCTTTTTGGAATCAGAACCTATAGTATAAATGTCTTTAACCATTAGCCCTACTCTGTGAATCCATAACACTTAGTGATATTTAATTCTTTATTTGAAAATTAAATAATCCCTTCAGCTTCATTACAAGAAGAGCCCACTGGAGGAAAATTCATGAAACTAAGAGGGGTACCCAGGGATTATATGAATGCTCCATAGGGAGGGCTTGCTGCCATGTCTATGTTTTGTTACTCAGGTCACGCATTTGCATTTAACAGATGTTACTGGAAGCAAAATTCCTTAACTTCAAAAAAAAGTTCTTACTGGAATGTCAGGTCTGAGAGACAGGTGTGGCTGGCAAAGGTCTTTCTTGGAATGTCTGAAGGTTGACTTCTGAGAAACTAATGGCCCACTAAGTCTTGATGAAGGATGCAGTACTGCTTTGCCAGAGTACAGTGGAAATAAAACTTTCACTGAAACCTGAATCATTGCAGAAAATAACTGTCAAAAGAGATGTAAGAATTCACTCTGATGACCAATATCCCTTGTTGTTTTGTCAATCTCATCTAAAAGATCAGGGGAAGAGCTATTACTATATTTCCTGTTGTCCTTTTGAGTTAGCAAAAATCATGGAACATCAAGTGCAACTTACTTTCTCAAAAATCATTTTAGATTGATTATTAACGCAATAAAAATAGTTACCTTTCATCACAAGTATTCACTATGTTACAATACTATAAGTATTTAAAACAATACTATGAGTATTTAAAACATATTAATAACGTGTTAAATTTCAAATAACATTTTAAATGTTATAAAGAAATTCACTATTTAAGCTTACTGAAAAACTTTTTTAAGAGGGAACTGGTTCCCTAATTTCCCAGTTTTGTCAATCACATTTTATACTGCATTCTTTAAAAAGGAATTAGAAATGTTCTGATAAAAGGCCTATGCATACTGCAGACCCTACCATGATGATATCTCTCATATATACAGTTTCAAGTGTCAAACTACAAGGATTTTTCATAGAAATAATTTATGTGAAAGGTTTTCTTGGTCCTGCCTTTCTCTCTTTTAAGGAGAAAGGGTAGAGATTAGTAACTATAGACTATAGTGTTACTATAGATACTTTTCAAAGTTAAGAATGATTACTCAGTATGGTATGCACTGCAGGTGAGAGAAACTAGAAATTTCATGTGGGGCTGTGACTGAAGACAGGAGAATGTGAATGCTGAAGGACAGGAAGGATTTTGAAGGTAGAGAATTAGGTGAACAGTGTGGGTACATCTGGATTGCATGCAAGGTTAAAATACATAATTTTTTCCACCCCCAAATTAACCACTCCCCTTCCTTTTATTGTATTTCCATCAATGAAAGGATGTGCTTCTAAATATCCAGGGTTACAACCTTTGAGTCATCTTTGAGTCAGAAATGCTTTAGATCAGGGTGAAGTCTTAAAGGGCACCAAATCCAGTCCCTTCATTCACTAACATGGACATGACTTTCAAGAGACCCTGCTTTCTGCAAGCTCAAGTTACAAACAGCAGAACTGGGCCTAACACTTAGTCTCTTAAATTCCCACTTCCCATGGATGTCTATCTCTTCCTTATTGTTTGTACAAAGTCTTCTGATTTATCATAGTGTCTTATTTCTAGAGGGAAAAACTGTTCAACCAAGACACATTGGATTCTAACATCTGAATTCCCAAATATGCCTTCCTCTTCTGGCTAGGACCTGTGGCATCACAGATTCTCGTAAATGGGGCCACATTCCCAGCCTGAGGCTGCTGCTCCCAATACTTGCTGCCTTGCCACAGTGATCACAGCCTCATCACCCCCCCCAATTCTTCAGTAACACTGCATGCTTTCTATAGTTACCCATTTCCACAGTGGCTCTATGCACATCTCACTTAGCCTCTTTCTTGATCACTGTCACATACAGTGACATTAAATAATTCCAGGGAATTTTGTAGCATGTGGGTGATTTCATATAGCTCCTTGCAGCTTAGCTCTTTATCTTGCCAATTCTAAGCACACTAATTTAACTAAAGGGAATCACAGCTACAGTGAAACTCTGAGTAACTTAGGAAGGTCTCCTTGTCCTTTTTTGAGGCTTGTAGGAACTGTTGTCACCACTCATTTATTGGGCTTGCTTTCTTAGTTCATCATAAATCCTACTCCTTCCCTCCCATGCTTGTAAAATCTAGGCCCAAGCCATGATACTCTTCTTGTGGCTCTACTAAGATTTCATACAAATATCAAGATTTCTAAACTTATAGAATCCAATTTTCTTTGACAGCAGGGTAAATTCTCAGCCGAACTGGGGCACTGCTCAAGAAACTAAGCCATTTTCCTGCTCTCCCTCAGCATCATCTCTCCCTTACGTAAATTATTTAAGCTCACTCTGCTTCAAATAATAGTTCTCAGGTCACAGAGTTCTTATCCCTCCAGTCAAGTGTTTTAATTCACACAAATCCCTCTACACTGTGTGTGGGTGTGTTCGCTGCCCTAGGAAGCTGGATGCCTTACTGAGGGTACAAACAGGGGCTAAAATCCAGCCCATGATCTTCCCCAGCTTTGGCCCTAGGTATGGGGCTGAATCGGCCCAGAAGGTGAAACATATGAAATAAGCACAGAGGTGCTCTTGTTTGTGAGTCCTGCAGCTACTCCAATTAGGGACTTATTCTAGGTTGCACAAAGTCTTGAGATAGGTCAATATGGGCCATGCTAGGACATGATGGGAAAGAGATGAGCTCTAATTGTTATACTTGTCATTACCAAAACAAAATTGAAATTGCCTTAAAAAGATCTTCTCAGAACAGAAAACAAAATATTAAGTTAAAAGCATTGAGCTGATGGAAACATCCTGTCAATGACAACAGAAAGTAAGTACATCATAATCTAAACAGTTTCTCGTGAATCTGATTTTTATATGCACTGAGGAGAAATAATTTGTTGATGTGGTTGTTTCAATTAAAGTACCTTTTCAAAAAGGAATCTTGTTTAAAAGAGAATCTGTCCTCTGATCTTAATTTTAAAGTGAATGTCTCTGACTCAGTTACCTGCCAGTTCAGAGGCTTGGCTCACAGTAGTCCTAGAGGATTAGTCCTTCAGGTCTTCCTAAGAGTGGCAATGAGCAGAGGACATGTTCACTTTAGAAAAGGGTGAGAAATAGTATGCTGTTTCATACAAAGAGGGACCAGGAAAAAAGTGCTTTCCTTCCCACTATAAATGCTGCACAATGAAATTTTCAGACATGACATCATCAGTTTCTGGTTTCACAATGAGGAGTTGTAGCCCATAGCGCTGGTCAGTAGACAAGGAGGAGGAGATGTAAAGGATACCAGAAAAGGCAACTTCCAGCTTTGAATTTTTTAAACTCTGGAGAACTACTACTTTTGTTTTCTAAAAGCATCTATTTGTAATAAATCCTTTCAGAACTCTACAATCTCTGCATGGGAGCAAAGAGGTCATTAAAGTGGAAGGAAACTTTAAGAAAAGAAAGATATGCAAGAGTTGCCCAATTTTGTAATATGTGATTATAATAGAAATGTACAATATTATATTCTTACACAAGACTTTGTTTTAGTTTCAAGGAAATTAATCATCATATAGATTTAAAATATGTAATGCCTATTGCTTATGAACATTTATAGGTAAATTGTACCACTTTCAAAGCTAAGGAAAAGAGATACAAATATCTGAGTTTCAAAACATAGTTTAAAAAGTATCATTCAACATGTTCCATTCAGAGATATGGATTTGGAGAGATATCATTAAATTTAGCTGCAAACAGGGACAGATGAAGTTTATATCAAAAGAGGGACCTTGCATTCAAGTTTAATATTCACAGTTTATGTTTTGAGCAAAACTATGGAGAAAATATGCAAGCAATTTACAAGTTTATTGAAACATAATGACATATCCCTGTCCCTAATCCTGCAGTGATTTATTTGCTTAGTGTCGCAAAATACATTCAACACTTGAGCTGAAAAAATAAATCTGAACAGCTTGACTGGGCTTTAAGAAACCTCTGTAACCTAATAAACAAATAAGGTGTGGTGGGAACCAAAGTGGAAAATCAGGATCTTAGCCACCGCCTAACAGCATGTTCTCTGCAGTGGGACACACTCAACTAATCTCAACTAAGAGCAGTAAAACCTCCAGAAGACTCACCCTGACTAAGAACTCTAGTGTCTCACTACCGAGTCAGTGAGAAGCCTTGTTTTTCCTGACCCTCAAGGCGGTAAGAAGAGCCATTTCTTTTTCTCTATTTGCATGCAGAATTCCTATATCTGAATAAATTTATCCCACTTCAAGCAACAGAAATCCATATGCGCAATGGCTTAAGCAGTGTAAGGGTTTAATTTCTTTGTACAACATGTTAAGAACAGCCCAGGGGAGGCTCAATAGCTCCACTATGGCATTCAGGTACCAAGGCTCCTTCTACCCTTCTGTTCAGGCATTTTAGTGGACGGCTTTACCCTGTGGTAAAGTGGTTGCATAATGCAGTAGTCCAACTGAGGACAGAAGTTCATGCCAACTGAGGCTGCCATTGCGTAAAAGATCCCTGCCATGGCCCATGTAACTTCTGTGCATATGCCATTGGACAAAATGATGTCATATGACCACCTCTTCTTGCTCAGAAAGCCAGTAATGTACTTTATTTTCTTTTGAATCTGAGCTTAATACTTTCCTTTGCTGAAGAGTAAAGAAGAAAAAAGGGGAATAGCTTATGGGCAAGTGGCACTCATTGCATATCTCAGCCTGGCAGCTCACAGTCAGGCAGTTATTACCCAAGCAGACAGTTCAGTTTTCATAGGCCAACAGCCAGCCTTAGTCCTGTCTCATCAAATCCCTGCCAGCTCTCCTGATGCAGTTCTGCAGAGTTTAACACAGGTGCCTCACTATACAACAGCATAAAGTCTCTAGCTGTGAACTTGGAAAATAAGAGAGGAAAAGAGTAAGAACAGAGAATGTTTACATCCCCAACTGAAGACACTTCTAATTTTGCCTTTGGCTGAGTTGTGAGTCTGGAGGTCTGGACAATGAAATCTGAGCAAAAATGACGTTTGGCACTTACCAAAGCTGAAATTGGGAAGATCTGTGTGTGTGCTTTACCCATATCTATTTCTCACACTCACTTGATCAGAAGAGAATTATAAGGGCCTACATAAGAGAAAGAAGCAATCAGTCCCAGAACCACCATATGGAAGTCCACTCAGGGATTTATTACAGAAAAGAACTGTCTGATACCAGTAGAAGAATCTGGAAAACCTCAACCCTCCCAGAAGAAGGAATTAATGTGATTTGAATGCAGAAAAAGCCTCAAATGTTCTTGAAAAAGAAGAAAATAAAAATAAATACATTCTGTGGCACATTAACTACCTTCACTGGGAGAATCATTTCATACCATATATGCATATCAAAATGATCACCCTATACATCTTACCTATGTGTAATATTTACTCATCAGTCATACCTCAACTTTTAAAAGAAAGAGTTGAGGAGGAATGGCAGTGGAACTAGGTCATCAAAAAACAGGAATACGAGATTTGGGAATGACAACACATAAATTGAACATAACAGTGGCTTAAAATATCTAGAGAAAACTCACTCCTGGCTAATTAAGTCTCTATCTGAAGCTTTGGAAATCTTACTGAAATTTCAGTGGTTATAAGTTAACAATTCTTTCCTGCTAGTTGTCCTTTTAAAAAGAAAACTCTTCAAGATGAAGCTGGCATTTGCACAGTAAATATAAGATGCAGACAATTATAACTTGAGAAATTTAAAATGTTTTTGATAGTTATTCTCTTTCAACACTTTTGTTCTAACATTGCGACCTCATTTTGAATTTGTTCCTTAAGATATTATGCCACACTGTCTCTCATCAGTTATAGAAAATTTTAAAATTATTACTCCATAGACGAAAGTTTCGTTTTGTTTTATAATAATATAGACTTATTGTTTCCTAAGATGCAAATACTCTTTATTATTAAGTATCTCAGAAGGCAGTAATCGGATAGCTCATGGCTGGGTCATAAGAGGCATTACACAGAAAAAATGAGTTTTTTGGTAAAGCACTAGCTATTCAATATAGTGGGATATAGGAAGGGTGTGAATGACAAAAATAAGCTTTCAGACAAGTATAATTGGCTGGATAGGGAAGAAGGGCTAAGAGAAGCCTCAGAATTATGCAAAGGATCATAAATTCAACTTTAGATGTTAGATTTAATTTAGGTCTCAAAATAACTTCTCAAGCAGGCAATTAAATATTTGATTATTAAGCTCAAAAAGGAGGTCAGAGCTAGAGAAACATGGTGGCATTATCTGTATATTTATAATAATTGCCTTGGTATTTCTCGGACTATCCCATCATTTAAAGATGAGCCACAAGGACAGAGAAATGGCCAAAGAGATAGTTGGAAAAGCAGGACTGAGGTTATGTTCTACAAGTCAAGAAAAAAGAATGTTTTAAAGATGAAGTCATACAGGTGGGGAGGTGTGGGTAGGTGGGGATATGGGTAAAACTGAGAATTGACTTGTGTCAAATATTGGTACAAATTCCCCAGTGTTACATGTGATTGTGAGATGTAAATTGTACCAATAAAGAATTCAATTTTTTAAAAAAATATTTCAAAATGCTAAACATGCAATTAGTAGAAAAAAGAAAAAAAAGATAAAGTCATGTGTCAGCCACTGGTAGGTGAGAATGTAACATTATAACGTAAAGAAGGAACTCTTCTGTGCTAAGTAGACATTATAAAGCTTTGCCTTAGAGATATTTGTTTCTCCTTTATATATCTTCCCTAAATCTCATAATTATGGAAAAAATTGGGAGGATACTTAACTTCTTAGGATCACAGTCAAGGACCATATGAAATTCAATTATATCTTCCAATTCAGAAAGACAGAGTAGATTTTTTTCCACATGTGACAAAGTGGTACTTGTTTATTATAATTTTACTTAATTATTTTAAAATTAGGTTTCAGTGGTCCCCACATTTATCATGATGATTTCATCTAGAAAATGCAAAGAAAGATGAGGCTATTTCTAAAATTTACGTAACATTTAAAATGAAAATATCATTGTCAAGTGTTCAATAACATTTAAAATGACAAACAATTTTAATAGTGTATTTAGGGAAATGAGGAGCAAGAGAAGACTGAAAAATGGCAGGAAGCTGGGCAGAGATTTAGCTCAGTGGTTCCAGCGCCTGGCTAGCAAGCGCAAGGTCCAGAGTTTGATCCTGGGTAACCACAAACAATGCTGGGCGTGGTGACTCACACCCACCAGCCATCAATACCACATACCACAGTGCCAGGCATGGTGACTCATGCCTGAAATCCCAGCATTTAGGAGGCAGAGGCAGGAGGACTGCTGAGTTTGAGGTTTGCCTAGACTACACAGTAAACTCAGGGCCAGCCTGAATTACAAAGCAAGACTCTGTCTCAAAAAAAAAAAAAAAAAGGCAGGAAGCAAATACATTATTTGAAGACTAATGCTTTATTGTGAGGTATGGTGTAACACTGTAATACCTTAAAATATTCCTGATGCTCAATACCTGTAACATGGCTTTTCACATAGTGAAAAAGAAGATGTAAACTTCAATCAGAAAAAACAGAATTTATATTTAAAATAGTAAAAAAATTACACCTAATCTTCAGACTCTTTGCAAGTAAATGAAAAAGTATTGATGTTTAAACTCACTTTGATATTTTTCCTAGTATATATTTAATTTCCTGGCCCTCTTCTTTTTCACTTATTACATATACTGCATATGTCAATATATTACATATACTAATACATGTACTCTGTAGGCCAGCGTCAACTTTCACTCTACTGTTAGAAGAGGGGAAATGATGCCACTTTATTTGAAAAGCTGGACAACATAAGGACAGAACTACTTTATTACAAGCAGCTTATTTAGTCCTCACAATAAATGTGAGGTTATTCATAGTTTCTCTCATTGTACAGGTATATAAAGTCTTATAGATTATTAGTGGAATTCTCCTCTTCCAGGGTGAGCAATGAGTTTAGAATTTTGAGCCTCTGAGCCACAGAGCTCACCCCTAGTGTGCTATCACTCAGCCCATATAGAATTACAGACTAAATATTAAAACAGAAACACTAAGCCTGCTGGAAAATAGGTTAGGTAGAACTCTTGGAGACACTAGGGAAAGACTTTATGAGCAAAACCTCAGCAGCACACAAACTAGCAGAAAGAATCGACAACTGGGAACTCATCTTATTAAAAAGCTTCTGGGGCCTGATATTTAGCTCAACATATTGCAGTCCCTGCCTAGCAAGCAGAAGGCCCTGAGTTTGATTCCCAGTAACTACGTATAGTAACACCGGGCATGGTGACTCACACCCACCAGCAATCAGTACCATATACCACAATGCCAGCTGTGGTGGCTCACACCTGTAATCCCAGCACTCAGGTGGCAGGGACAGGAGGAGTTTGTGGCATCCCTGGGCTACATAGTGAGCTCAGGGCCAGCCTGAACTACAAAGTGAGACCCTGTCTCAAAAAAAAATGTTCCTTCCCCTCAAACACAACCTTTACTGGGTCACAGAACAAACTGTGATACAAAAGGTGTAATTAACACATATTGGTACAAAATCCCCAGTGTTGTGTGTGATTGTGAGCTGTGTATATAATGTACCAATAAAGTTTACAGAATAATGCAAAAAAAAGTGTAATTAAAAAATAACAGTGAATCCAGGGCTGGTGATGTAGCTCAGTGGTTGTGGCATCTGCCTTGGAAGCACAAGGTCCTGAGTTTGATCCCAGTAACCACATACAATGCTGGGCATGGTGACTCATGCCCACCAGCAATCAATACCACATACCACAGTGCTGGACGTGGTGGCTCACGCCTGTAATCCCAGCACTTGGGAGGCAGAGACAGGAGGATTTCTGAGTTCGAGGCTTCCCTGGGCTACATAGTGAGCTGAAGGCCAGCCTAAACTGCAAAGCAGGACCCTGCCTCAAAAATTTAAAAAACAAAATACAGTGAATCCAGCTATCATATGTCATCCACTAAACTCCTAGATAAATTGCCTCTGATTTTTTGTCTGTTTTTATTTTTGTTTTGTTTTTTGCAGTACTGGGGATCAAACTCAGGCCCTTGGGCTTGCAAGGTAGCTACAATGCCACTGAGCTAAATTCCCAGCCAATAAATTGCCTTTGAAAAGAGAGCAAGACAGAATAATCTAGCACACAATCCATTAACTCAAAAATATTTTTATCTTTTCCAAGGTTATGATAAATAAAAAGCAGAATAAATTCATGACAAGAAAATGTTACTTCTAGTTAGTATCTTTTTCACAACTTCCCAAATAAAACTTCTACAAAAGAGTCATATTCTACCCAGCAGAATTCAACTGGAAAATTAACTGCTGTCTCAGTGAAAATTTAATCCACATAGGTTAAATACAAAATTTTGTTTTACGAAGCAACTGGAAATTGGACAACTACAGACCTCAAATGTGTGATTATTTTTAAACTGCAATATATTGTTGTTTCTTGTACATGACATCTTAGTCAGATTCCCCCCTTCTTTCTCTGTCTCTGTCTCTGTCTCTGTCTCTGTCTCTGTCTCTGTCTCTGTCT
>PVIC010017895.1:0-32223 GCA_004025085.1 Thryonomys swinderianus
TGGATGGATGGATGGGTTCCACCCTACCCTAAGCACACTAGACCTCAGTGGATGGCAGGAGGTCAAGAGTCCTCTGAAACCCTGCTTGCTACCTGGGGGAGCACCCATGATCAGCAGGGTCCCTGTGGCTGGAGAATTTAGCACCTGTACCCTGGCTGTGTCCAGGCCAGACGAGAGGAAGCTGAGGCAGGCTGGCCTAGCACAGCCCTCTCCCTTTCTGCAGGACACAGGAAGAGGGCAGGACTCAGGCCTTCAGGGTGGGATATGGCATGCAGATCCCTTGGTCCTGGAGGGGAAGCCTGGGGTCAACCCTGGGGCTGGTCCTAGCCAGTCTGTGGACTGTCTTGTCTCTCCAGCCCTCTGCAGCGGCCCCCCAAGGTTTATGTGTGACGTGGTTGTGCATGTCATCCAGACACCTGCTTCACCAGCCTATGCACAGATGTGGAAACTGAGGCTCCGAAGATCAAGTGACCTGCCCGAGGTGACCCTGCTCCTAGTCTGGAGAGCCCAAACTGGCTGGCTGAACTCCAAAGCCCATGCGCCAAAGCCCCTCTGTCATGGGCCTGCTTGTAGTCGATGAAGAATTCCAGAAGTGCCTACAATCCCTTCTCACTCTGCTCTCTGGGCCAACATCTTTATGGGGGAAATGAGAGGCTTGTGGGCTGCCAAAATTGCTCCAGGCCGACTCTCAGACACGTGGGCTCTGTCTTGGGGGATCCTATTCCCTTTGATCAGCTGCCTCTGCATGCTGGGGACACTACAGAGCTGGACCTGGGACTGATCACCACACAGGGCGCGGGGACTGGGGCGAAATGGAAACTGGCTCCATCCGGGGCAACCTCTAGGTATCTGGGTCACCGGGAGCCGCCTGTGCGGCTGAAGCCAGAGCAAAGGGCATGTTCTCTGACGTAAGAGGAGAGTTTACAGAAGATAATCCTGTAGGTGCCTGGGGCTGTGGCTTTAGCTTAGTTTCTCTTCTGCATTTCCTGAGCTCCTCTGGGTGCTGGGTGCTGGGCAGGCACCGAGGACGCAGACAGGAAACAGACACTTCCTCTTGTACCCACCGGCTCTGCCTCCGAATGGAGACACTGGTGTTGATGGTTGCGTTTGTGGGGAGAGAAAACGTGGTGAGCTAAGCAAGGGGACTCGGGTTGTCAGGAAGCCAGGTGTTTGGCTGTGATCTGCTGCACAAGCTTCGGGGCCGCTTGTTCCTTGGCATTACTGCAGCCCAAACTCATGAGCACACAGTGGGGCTGCAGAACAGGATCTGGCACCCATGGGGAAATGAGCGTTTTTCTGCCTCTCCCTCTTCTGGGAGGAGCACTGCAGCCTGACTCACGTGCACGGAGTTCACAGCCTGCTCCCGCCACCCTGAGGACCCCCCCCAACCAACCAGCATCTTTCAACACAGAGAAGACCCGGAAGTGAAGGAATTCTGGGGAGCTGGCTTTGTTGTGCACATGGGAGGCTGAGGCCAGCCGGGGCTTTCCTGAGGTGTGTACTGTGCTAGGGGACAGAGCAGACCAGGGTAGGAGGTTCTGGACCCCAAGACAACGTGAGCTGTAGGAGGGGCTTCTGGGGGAGGGGCATCTGTCCCATGGCTCCGTGAGCATGTGGTCTGGAGTACAGGATATGTGGCAGTCAGGGGGGGTCCCCGGAGATGTGGACCACATTCTTGGAAGCTCTCTTGCCTATTCCTCCTCCCTTCTGAGCTCCGTCTTGCTTTTTACCCTCTGCATACCAGCACCTAACACATGGCCAGGACTCATGCACAATTTGTAACAGAAGGGAAGGAAAAGGAGGAGGAAGGGAGGAGAGAGATGACAGAGACAGAGAGATGACAGAGACAGACAGACGGACGGCTGAGAAGGAAGCACAGCAGACAGCAGGGCTCACAGCACCTCCCAGAGGCCACCAGGCTGGGTTCCCTGTCTTGCTCCACCTCTCACTTGCTGTGTGACCTAAGGTGAGTTGCTTCTCCTCTCTGAGCTTTAGTTCCCTTCTCTGTAAAACCTGTGCTCCAGGGAGGGCCCAGAAGAGATGGCTGGAAAGTGTCATAACACGAGGCTCTGTGCTGGGCCCGAAGGACAGGAGACCACCTGTCAGGCATGGCTGCTTCCCTGGGTGGCAGGTGGTCTGGGGTGTGGCTGGGCAGCCTGAGAGATGACAAGGGCACAGTGAGACAAGAAGCGGAGGGCAGCCTGGCCGGGCAGGGCTGGAAGCCATCTCTCGAGAGGGTTGGAGAAGGCTTCCTGGAGGAAGTGGCATTCCTGGAGGTATTGAGTGACGGGCACGCAGGTAACAGAAGCGGGAGGGACAGCAGGCCTGACAGACAGACAGACTGTGCTCTGTGCAAAGGCTGTGAAGCCGCTCAGGAGCAGAGCGCAGAAACGGTCTCCTCACTTTACAGATTCCAAAGCTGAGCTCAGACAGGTCAAAGCACATCTTGAAATCACACAGCAAGGACGGAAGGAGGAGAGCAGGGATCTGAACAGCGGACACCAACGAAGGAAACCTGTGAGCACCGAGAAGCAAACCCCAGTCCCCACCCAGTCTGGGTGCAGACGTGAGGGGTGGCGGGGGCGTGGTGGCGAGGGCCCCTGGCTCTGCCCCAGCCGAGGGACCTGCGCCCACAGTCCCCACCCTGCAGCAGGGACAGTACCTCCATCAGGTCTATAAGCCACAGCAGCCGCTCCTGGGGTGGCGGGTGGGGTGGGAAAAGGCAAAAAGAAAAAGAAATCAAATAAACATGAGGGAATGGAGTGACCACGGTGACAGTCGCTTCCCAAGCACACGCACACACACACGCTGGTGCAAAACAAACGGGAGGCTCCAACTCCTTGTTCAAACCGCCCTGACTGCTCTGGGCAGGGCGGAAGCTGGGGGAGGCCCAAGGAGGGCTGGGAGCAGGCAAGCGCCAAGTTCAAGGTCACGCGTGCTCATGAGAGGTGGAGCTTCAAGGAGCAAGCTGCCTGGGAGAGGCGGGCAGAGGAGCTGCGACTCCAGGGAGGCCAGGCCCTGAGCTGGCAGAGGAGCTGCGGTCTGGCTGCCAGAGTGGGGCGAAGGTCAAAGAGCAGACGCCGTCCCTCAGCCCACCCTTGCAGAGCCCACAAGGCCCTGGACACAGCTCAGGTGCCTCCCCAGTGAGGAGGGGGTGGGGCAGGCTCTGATCCCAGGCCGTGAGATTCTCTCGCTTCCCAAGGGGATGGAGACATGGTGTCATGGCCCCTTTCGTGGGAGGAAACTGAGGCACCCAGAGGTAAGGCGACTGTCCAACTGCCTTCTCTAGAAAGCCCCTGGCCCGGCCCCGGATCGTACTCTGGCCTGGATGTTCCTCATTCTGACATGTATTAGCTCCCTGGCGGGTCACGGTGTTCCGGAAACAGTCCCTCAGAGTTGTCCCTTCCCAGAAACTGAGGGAGGGTTTTAGGTCCACCCCTTCCATCTGTCCAAAGTCTCCCTGCTTGAAACTACCCCGTGGCCTTCGCTCTGCCACCCTTGGGGCATTCTCATTGGCATGGAGACCCCTCTGGCAGTGTGGGGGTCACACCTCCCACAGCTGGGGCCTGCGGCATCCTGGGGAAGCATTTCTCAGGAAGGGGAGACAGCCCTGCTGGGACAAGCTCACTGTGGGCCATGGGGAGCTGGGGCTGGGGCTTCTGACCCGACAGAGATATTTCCTGCTCTCTCCTGTCTTCCAGCCTGGCCTGTCCCAGGGCCTTGGAATGCTGTAGCCAGAGCCAGCAGAACCTCAGGCTATTTATCCATGGGGAAACTGAGGCCCAGGGGGCAGGAGGAGGAGACCACCCCATCTCTGGTTCCTGACTCTGAAGGGACTATTCTGGAACCACTGCCTGCAGATGGTCTGGTTTTCGCCGCCGCTCATGGCTCCTGAAGCATCCCATAGACATTTTCCAGGCCAATCTCAACTTCAGTTGGACTCAGTGGCAAAGTACCCAGCAGGCGGAGGCTGCCAGTCCGGGTCCAACTCACCACTCAGCCCGCAGCCAGGCACTGCTCAGAGCCAGACTTTCATCTGGAAGGGGAAGAACAGCCTCTCACTGCCCAGAAGTTAGCTATACTTCTGGAAACATGAACCGGCCTTCACTGCAACCTGCCCAGAACAGCAGAGGGATGTGTGGTGGCTTCTAGGTGATCCCGGGAGGGATGAGGACTTCGGTATGAAGATGATGAGGGGTGGGAAAGAGGGGTACAGGAGAAGATCCCCAGAAACCCCAAGCCCTAGAGCTAAGTTAAGGGGCACAGGGAGTTGCATCTTCACGAGAGAGGGGTGCATGCTCATACATCCACTGACCACCTGCCCACATCCCTGGGCACACCGCACCCACTGAGCAGGTCAGAGACCCTCAGACCGAGCTCCCCATTTCCAGAGCCCAGGCCAGCACAGGGGAGCCGTGGTGCTTGAGAAACACCGCTTCTTCCTCCCTTCCATGGAAGAGTAGAGCTGCATGTCCAAAGCAAGAACAGTATGCAGAGGGCTGAGCGGAATCACGCTGGCTTCTGGCCTCCAGCCCAACTCCTCTCCTTGCATGGATGCCAGGTACAGATGGACAAGGAGACCTCTGCCCTGCCCCTGCCCTGCCAAGGCCTCCTGACGTGAATTTGTCTCTGAGCGGCCAGAGGCAGAAGCTCCCCCTGGCTGGACTGGACCCTGTTTGGGGGCTGGCGAGTCTGTAGGAAAGACAAGCTGGGTTGGGGGCCCGGTGACCAGGGGGTGGACTCTCGGGCAAAGGGAGAGTCACAGTCCCAAGGCCGTGGCCACTGCCAGCAACTGAGGGACCAGCTGAACCAGACACCGTGGTGGCAGACTTTGCTGTGTCTCTCATTTGATCCTCGCAGGGATCGTAACTAGAATTTGTCCACCCCCCACCCCAGCCAAGCCGCTGGCCCAGGCCTCGCGGGCAGTGGGCACCAACTACTAGGTAATTACAGACAAGAGACTCAGAGAGGCACGGTTGGAGCTGGGAAGGGTGGGGCTGGGACCCAGCACCCGGCTGGCCTCCTTCCGAAGCCCAAAGCTAACTGTCCCTGACCTTCAAGCCAGGAGGCCGGGGGCAGGACATGGGCAGCTCACCCTGGCTGAGCTGACAGTGGTGGAGGTGCCGTGGCTTCCGGTGGACGAGCCCGTGTCGCTGTAGGAAACCACGGAGTAGGTGTCCCCAGCCCCGGGGCCGGGGGGCTGCCTGGCCTTCATGGACTGGATCTCCCGCCTCAGCACCAGGTGGTCGAAGCGGTCCAGGTCTTGCGGGGAGATAGTGCCTCTCACTTCGGAGAGGAGAGAGAACTGGAGATGGGGACGCATAGGACAATCAGCGGGGAGACAGGCTGTAACACTGGTCACCGCATGCAAACGCGACCCTCACTCCCCAGCCCGCTGTGGCTCCCCAGTCCCTCAGAACAAAGTCCAAACACCCACACGCGGACACCGGACCCAGCACAATCTGCCTCCCGCATCCCTGTCACCTCCGCCTTCTCCACATGCACCCGGGACTCGTTCTCAGAAGGCACTGTGATGTCTTAAGCTTCAAAGCCTTTGGCCTTGTGCTCTACCATTAGTTTCCTGTCATCTCTCTAAATGTCCCTCTTGATGGACCAGGTCACTCCTTCCTCAGACTTCCACTGGAGCTGGCGCTCAGAGATAGTGGCCCAGCTTGGTCACCCAGGGCTCATGAAGGTGACTGGGGCGCTCACCTGGGCATCGCTTTTTAAAAGGTGATTGTAAATGTGCACTCTGCAGGGGGCCAATCACAGGCCTTTGTCTGTGGTTGGTGGCCCGGATATCCAGGGCTCTGGCCGCACCCCCCACTCCCCCACAGGGGCTCGGTACAGGCCACCTTGGCGTGGGTGTTGAGCAGCTCGAACAGGGCGGTGGCGAGGGCCTCCACGGAGACGCTGCCGCTGCGGTACTGGTCCAGGTAGTAGGCCATGGTGGCGCGCTCCTGCCCGTTCAGCAC
The DNA here is from genome assembly GCA_004025085.1 of Thryonomys swinderianus. Taxonomy (NCBI): domain Eukaryota; kingdom Metazoa; phylum Chordata; class Mammalia; order Rodentia; family Thryonomyidae; genus Thryonomys; species Thryonomys swinderianus. The sequence goes on from PVIC010017895.1 coordinate 5,976, forward strand.
ATGGCGGGCCTGCTCCTCCAGCAACACACGTGTCTGGTTCCCCAGGCTGCTCAGGGTCACCTGGGACCCCGCCGGGCCCTTGTAAAATCCCAGCTGGAAGACAGGAGCACAGAGGCCTGGGGCGCTGAGCTGGGCAGGGACTCGGCCAAGTGAGAGGTGACCACAGAGGGAGCGGCAGTTTCTGGAAGTCCCCAGGGGTCTCTGCATGACCCCTCAGGGCCATTTTCAGCCTCACCTAGCTGCCAAGTGCTGTCACAGTGTTCTTTTTTTTTTTTTTTTTTTTTTTTGGTGGTACAGGGGATTGAACTTGAGCCCTTGTGCTTCCAAGGTAGGCGCAGTACCACTTGAGCTAAATCCCTGGCCCTGAACTCCGGGCTTTTGCAATGAGCTACATCCCAGCCTTTTTTCATTTTGTGTTTTGAGGCAGAGTCTTTCTAAGTTGCGCAGGCTGGGCTCAAACTTTCAATCCTCCTGCTTCAGCCTCCCACAGTGCTGGGACCACAGGCATGTGTTGGGTTGCTGGGCCACACGCAGCACTTTTGTGTCATCTGGGGTCCCATTTATCCCCTACAATTTGCTATCTCCCAACGTAAACCGGGCGTGGCATCCATACCTATGTATCTAAACAAGATTCAGGTCTGCACAGACCCCACTCTGGCCCTGCTCTGGCTCCTCCCTCATCAGCTGCGTCTGAGATGCTGCTCAGTGTCCCCTCGAGGGCCCCGGCCTGCTGCTAAAACACTCTTTTAAAACACTCACCCTTCCTCCTGTGGCCACTGCTTAAATGGCTTTTCATGGCATCTTTACCTGGGTTAGAAGTCCGAGCTCTTTTGGTGGCCCATAGAGCCCATGAGATCTGAGCATCCTTCCCGCTGCCATGTTCTGCCCAGCGCCCCTATGCCCGCTTTTCTTTAGTTCCTCCAATAAGCCAAGCCCTCTGCCTACCTCGGGTCCTTAGCACGTGCCCACTGCAGCCACACTCTTCCTGCCCTCCCGAGCCTTCTGTGCTCGCTGGCTCCTCTCTCCCAGCCCCAACACACTGCCTTGATGGCACCAGGCATCTTGTCTACCTAGGTACAGTACTGTTGGAAGGGGTGCTTGGGTTTCAGATGTCTCTTTCATGGGCTATGATCTTGACGGGGGCAGGGACCTGGTCAGTTCTGTTTGATTCCCCCAACCCTGAAGAGGGCACCATGGCCAGAACCTGGCAGGAATCTGGAGGGGCAGAGGCTGCCCGGCCTACAACCTGACCTGGGAGTTATGAAGAAACTGAGGATACCCCACAATGAAGAGGCCCTTACCTTGTGTGTCCCCTCTGTGGTGAGGTCCCCTGAAAACCTGTGGAGAGAGGCAAAGTCTTGAGGTGCAGGTCTGAGCAGATGGAACAGCCGAGCCAGGAAAGACTCAGCGGGGGCCCTGGGCAGACAGGTGGCTTCCAGCTTCCCCATGGATAAGGCGGGCAGGGATTCCGGTACCATGCAGATGCTCGCTGCCTTGATCCAACCCTACAGGACCAAGAGCTCCCAGTGGTCCAGTTGGGAGCAAGAGCACTCAGAAGAATACTCAGAGGAGAGAGAGACAGACAACAGACAGACAGACAGACAGAGAAGGAAGCCTCCACCATACGACTCAGGGTCACCCAGCCTGGGGAAGGCAGGATGGGCACACTGAGGTCTTCAGAGATCACTTGCAGGGGACTCTGGCCACCTCAGCACATGCTGTGAGGAGCAGTGTTGGCTCAGGCAACCAGACCTCCTGCTTAAAAAAAAAAGCCGGAAATCCAGTTTTCTGTCTTTTTAAATGCTGGCAACTAATTTCAAACAATTTATAACACTGAGTGGTGACCGGACGGGGAAGAAAGGAAGGTGCTGCGGGCGGACCTGTGGCCGGGAGCCACCAGACGCCAGGCTGAGACTGGGTGGAGACCAGAGCTGACACAGCATGTGATGAGCAAGTACGCAGTCACCTGGCAACGGCGGTACCTGCTTTATGGCGTCCAAAGCTCTCACTCAACTGAGCTCAGGGGTTGGCCTCGGCAGGGCTGCGGTGGGGACAGTTAGGGTCCCACTTTTCAGCCAAAGCAACGAAGCACCCGGGAATGAGCTGTGATCTGCCTGACAGCAGACAGAGGAGCAGAGGGACCCTGTGGGTGGGTGGGGTCCCGGGGTCCCGCCTGGCCGGCCGGCCCCCAACTGCAGCGCAGAGACAGACCCTGGCGAGCCTGCTGCGCTCTCCGCGATCCGGGAACTGGCGATCCACTTGGTCTCGTCCACCGTGGTGCGTGCGTGCGGCAGCCTCCCCACGTCCTTCACCGTCAGGATGAGGTGCCGGGAGGACTTGAGCAGCTTGACGGCCTCATCGTGCAGGATGTTGAGAAAGCTCCGTCCGTTCACCTCCAGAATCTGGTCCCCGACCTGCAGAGACCCAGGCCCCGCAGTTACTGGGCTGCTCCGGGGACACGGACACCCGGGGGCTTCACGGCCCTGACCTAACCCTCCTCCCGAGGCGTGGCCTGCTGAGGAGGTCACGGAGGCTCAGAGAGGTGATGCGGATGTCTGAGGGCTGCACAGCAAGGCAGGGGTGGAGTTTGCTTCTAACCCCAGCCCTGGCCCACGTGTGACATGCCCTTAAATCCACCATCTCAGAGACCGGAGTGAGAGGTGAATTTAGGGAGAAGGGAGAGGAGGCGTGAGGCAGACTGTTGTCTTCCCTGTAAACTTCTACACTGCTGAGGGTTTCTTTTTTTTTTTTTTTTAAACTGTTATTAACAGATGTTTGCAACAGCAGCATTCATCTAGGGGACATCTCTGCCCCTACCACAGATCTCGCTCATTTCCGATCCCCCGCCCGTCCTGTCCCCGTCCTCCTCCTCCTAATCCTCTTCCCTGCTCCAAGAGTTGACCTTCTAGTTTCCTATCCTCTCTCGTTCATCTGTTTACATTCCAGGCCTCTCGTGTGAGAGAACTCATGTGATATTTAACTTTCTGAGCCCGGGTTTGTTCGCTTAGCACGATGGGCCAGAGTTCTACCCATTTTCCTGCAAATGACACGATTTCGTTTTTCTTTACGGCCAAGTTCTTCTATCACCTTACAATGGCAAACAATGTTTTAATTTACTGAAGACAAAAAGCAATAAATGAGACCACTGGCCTCCCACTGAAGCAATGCATACTGCTTGGATTCTTACAAGCCAGCAGTTTTATTTTGTAATTTAAAAAGACACAGACATACAGGCACATTTTAATGAAAGGATTAAAGGAAACAGTCCTCTGGTAAAAATAAATCCACAGTGAACAGAAGCAATGAGGCCAGAGGGACCTGCGGAATGATGACACTGAACAGGGAAACCGAGGCCTGGTGGGTGGGAAGGGGCTGCCCGGGGTCGGTGCAAAGGGCAGCCTGGTAGTGCCATCCATTATTCCTGACTGCTTTTCTCCTCCCTGGCCTGCTCACAGCATTTTCAAAGCCACCCTTGGAAGAAACTGAGACAGACAGACCTGGGACAGAAGACGGGACCAAGGTGCGACTCCAAGGCCCTGGTTCTGAGGCCTCGTCTGCAGTGTGGGGTCCTCGGGACAGAACGTGGTCACAAACACAGGCATGACCTCCCCCCTCCACGCTGGCTACCGCGGGCTCAGGGGTGGCAAGCTGCCCCTTTGTGCTGCCATGCAGGCAGTGTGGACCGTCTGTACCACATACTGAGCAGCATCACCTCACCGGCCCTGTGCCGGGCGCTGTGCCAGGGGCTGTGCTGACTTGCACACGAGTCACAGACGGGCTGAGTCTGGAGCTGTAAGTGGATTTTCCCATCAGCCTCTCCACACTGTCCCCAGACACCCCACACTGTGGGAATTCCGTGGAAAACCACCCAGGGGATGAAAAGACCCTCCCTCCACCCATTCCTACCTCTGACCTGTCTTGGCCCTACCCAGCAGGGACCGTCAGTGATGCCAGCCTTGTGTGTCGCTTTACATGCTTCCCCTAACTATATGTCCCCAGCAACTGGAGGGGGCTACACCGCTCCCCACTTTGCTCATGAGAGCACAGAGGCTCCTGGAAGATGAGCAAATTCAGGCCGAGGATCCCTCATTCAAACTTGGGATCAAAGCGGTTTTTTTCAGACTTTAGGAGATTTGCATACACTTTACCTACTGAGCAGTCCTCGTCTGAAATCTGAACTCTGAAAACTTTGAGCATCACCTCAGCATTCAAAAGGTGCTGGGTTTCAGGCCAGATGTGGCGTGCACACTTGTCCTGCCAGCATTCCGGGAGGCGGAGATGGCAAGACTGCAAGTTAAAGACCAGCTTAGGCAACTCAGTGAGACCTTGTCTTAAAATAAAAATAAAGATGGGGAGGGGCTGCTGTGGATGTAGCTCAGTGTAAAGGGCGCTGGGTTCATGCCTACGTACTGCGAAAAAGAAGAAAAATTTGATTTTGGAGCATTTTAGACTTTCTGATTACAGAAGTTCAACGTATAGTTTTGAGTCGCAGAGCTGGTAAACGAGGAGGTGCTCCGGGACCCCAACCCAACACAAACCGGCCCCAGTGCCTGCTGGCTTTCTGCTACTGGGCGGCTCCCTGGAACCCTGCTTGGGGACCACAGTATCCCTTCAAATCCAGCTCATCCCAGCGCCACCATCCGGCTGTCCTTCCCCAGCCCTGCTTGCAGGCGCCGGACCTGACAGCCCGTCCCACTGTCATTAGTTTCTCAAGTAGCTGCTTCGGCAAATCCCGCCCAGCCCCCCATCCTCACCCTGTGGCCCCACTCCTGGCCCCTGCCCCTGCTCCTAGGTGCCTAGCCGCCCTCTCTGTACACTGACAACCAAACCGGCCACACACATGGCATCTGATGAATTTCATCAACGCTGTCTTAAAAGCCTTCTGTGACCTCCCCCAATCCAAGAAACAGCAGAGCACTGTGGTCAAGGGTTTCAAATCCTAGCAGACCTGGGTTCAAATCCTGGCTCTGTTACTTCTATGCTGCATGATGCCGCAGGTCCCCCAGTAGCTTTTGTGCCTCTTTCTTGGGTGCCAAGCAGATTTCTAGTTGTCAGCGCATCTCAATGCCGCTCCCTCTACCCCTGCCCCGATCTGTTTTCCGGAGCAAACTGGTGGTGACTTCCGGGCCCCTAATAACTTCGGGCAGCTCCTTGTAAGGGGCTTGAGATGAGGAATGAGGATGTGGCTGAAGGGTAGAGTGCTTTTTAGCACGTGAGGGCCCTGGGTTCCGTCCCCAGCACACCCCTCCCACGGAAAGAAAGAAAGGAGTTTGAGATGAGCTGTTTTGTCCGTGCCTGCCTTGCCTGTTCTGTCTAAGCGGCTCTGTCTGAAGCTCGGAAGCAGAGCTGCAGGGAAGAAGAGCTTCCCCAGCCCCTCGGGGGTTCCTGAGAGTGGAGGAGAAACTCACTTCTCAGCCCCCCTTCAGGCCACTGAGCTGCCTCCCGCTGTGGGTGTAGCAGCTTGCAGGTGCTCTGGGGCACAGGCCTCTGGCCACTGCCGCTGGGGGCCCAGGGTGCTTCGCTTCTGCCCAAGTACTTTGTTCCTTTGAGTAGCCCCCTTGATAGCTGCGGCTTTTGGTGAGCCAAGGGAATGAATATTAATCTTCCCTTTTACACTTTATTTCATTCCACAGTTTAATTAAAGGAGCTCATGTCTGAGAGAGCAGATGTGGGGACCATGCCTCTGTGAGCTGCCTCTCTGCAGCCCAGGTCCACGGGCAGGGGCAAGGGGGGTGCCAACTCAGTGCCCCGGCGCCTGCGCGGCTGGGGAGCTGCCAGGTGAAACACAGTGATGCCTGAATTTCAGAGAACAGCAAATCCTTCGGAATGAAATGTATGTGCCAAATACTGCATGGGGCACACACGTGTGAAAAGGGCACCATTGTTTACCTGACACACACATTTCCACCGGCACTCTGCTCGCACGCTACCTGAATCAGGCAGGTCTGGGCTTTGGGTGTCACTATGTCCGGGCCAGTCTCTTGGGGGTGCTGAGGTAGTGCCCCGGTTTCCAAACCTCTCCATTGTCCCTTGCCCTCTCTTGGTACTGCCCTGTATGCCATCTAGGCCTGGCTGTGGCCAGCACAGCATCACCTCTTTCCTAGGATGAGGCATCACAGTATGTGGGGGTGGCTGTGTCTCCCTCAGCATTAAGTAAGCAAGACTGGACAGAGTCAGGAGCGATCCTGTCCTAGCCCATGGGGACAGCCACAAAAAAGGGAGCAACACAGGGAAACCCACTTTCCTGGGGGCTGTGAGTCCATCTTCCTTGTCCCTAGGATCCTATGTCTCCCTCTTTGGGGCCTGATGGAAAACCAGAGCTCCAGGCTGGTAGCTTCCGGCCCCCCTCAGCCTTCCTCAGCACGGGAGGTGGTGTGAGTTCTTCTGGGTGTTGTGTGCACCTCTGCCTTGTGTCCCCTGCTCACAGGAAATCTTCCTGTGGCCCAGGGCCTGTCAGGTGACTATCCACCAGTTATGATTTAGATTTAAAATGTCCCCCAAATCTTCATGGCTGTGGAAGGGCGCTGGGCTCTATAGCTCCCCAGTGGGTTCATCCATGGATGAGTTCGTGGCTGAAGGCGCTGTTAGGAGGTGGGAACCGGCTGGAGGCAGACACTGGAGACTCAAACTGGGAGGCCGAATTCTGGCTCTTTCGCTCTTGCTCTGCTTCTCCTGCCATGTGGACAAGCAGCTCTGTTCTGCCCGGCTCCAGCACCTTGCCATTTCTGCCGTGAGCCGGCCAACCACCCTCATCCTGAAAGGATAAACCAAAATAGACCTCTCCTACTTCAAGCGGTGGGTGTTGGTTATTTTATTCCAGAGACGGGAGAGTGACGAACATCCCACCTGTCACCGTGATTTCCAGGTCACACACGTCTCAGACAAAGCCATCGTGTCCCTGCTATTCATAGCAGCCTCGTGTGGCCAGCGGGGACGAGGTGGCATCCCTCGTTTTGAGAACAGGCAAGTGTGACACGGCCGGGAGGCCCCGAGTGTCAGGGTCTCATCTGTGAGAGGCGAGTGACACGACCGGGGGCTCCCGGGTGGCTGTGAGAATCACCGGGCTGAGCCAGGGAGGTGAGAGTCTCTCGCAACTCCTCAGTGGCGTCACTCCCGAGAGGAGAGGTTCAGGGATGTCAAGTGCGTGCTCGAGGTCACACAGGAAGCGAACAAACAACCTGGGACTGGAGCCTCCTTTAGTCACACTCTCCCAACAGCTGCTCGGTACCTCTGTCCCAGCACAAAGCAAGCAGCTGGTGTCTATGGCTGCCAGAGCGACTTTCTCAATCTCCATCCTTAATTTCTTCTGGTCCCTCTGGCCTTCCAACTGTGCCCTGTGAAGTTGGAGGAGGCACGGGTCTAGGTCTTCATCTCGCTCTTCCTGGAAGAATCCAGGAGCTCTGTTTATTCACTGAAAGCCCAAAGCCAGCTCAGAGTGAGGGGGCCTGTGCATAAACAAGGTGCAAAATAAAGGGGCAAAGGTGCTGTGTCTGTCAGAGCCTTCCCAGGGTCTCCCACTGATGGGGAGACGGAGGCCCTGAAAAGACAGTGGAAAGGTTAAACCGACAGTAACTGTCAATTGGTGTGGGAGCTTCCTGGGGGACCAGGAAAGCACACTTCTTGGCATGTGTGGGTGGGTCATGGAGACATGACTTTGGAGTCTATATGCAGTCCTGTAGTCCCTGGTACCTTCCTCTCGGTGCTGTTCCCCTGCTCTGTTTCTAGCTGCCACTCACTAAGAATCTTTCCTGTACCATGCCTTTTTGCCCTGATGTTCCTGCCTCGGCACTGTGGACTGAGTCCCCCGGAACCGTGAGCCAAATTAAACCCACCTTCCTTTAATTTGCAGGTGTTGATTACTGCATCACAGAGACACAAAGCTGACCAATACCTGAGGACTTGACAGGCAGTGACAAAGCCCGGATCCGGGGCCAAGCCAGATGGCACTCTCTCCCCACATCAGGACCTGTTGTGACCAAACTGGAGCAAGGACAGACAGGTGTGAAGTGTGATCGAGTGTCTAATATCTCTCAGCTCACTTGTGGGTGCTGACAGCGAGGACAAAAAAGGATAAATGAATAAAGGTAGCTTTATTTTATTTGTCACCATGGACATCCTATTTATCACCAGTGATAGAGGAGTGGAGGCTGGACCATAGGAATGCCCTTCATTTTACGACACAGTAAAGCCTCCTCTATCATCCAGAGCCTGGCAGTGACAGGCTTGTGTTGTGGATGCTCCGACAGAGGGTGAAAAAGCCCAGGAAATGACAGGACACAGATTCCCTGGAGTCTGGCTCACCGTGAAGGTGAGGAGTTTGACTCCTCAGATGCGGGGTGGGCCCAGGGGCAGTGGGGAGCAGCTGTTGGAGCAGGAGAAGAGCTCCGCCAGCCTCCGAGAGACCTGAAGGAGAATCATGTCCTATGGCTTCTTCCCTCCCCAAACCAGGAAGAGACCACCACGTATGCATACTATATCAAGAATCTGGATATCATTCCAGACTCAGCCACTTCCATGCTGTGGGACCTTGGGTGACTTGTTAGACATCTCTCTGTGCCTGTTACCTCCTCTGGAAAATGCTGATAATAATGAATACTGATACTGAGTTAACATACTCACCACTCTGTCCCTCACACCTAAAACAGTACACAGTAGGTGCTTGACAAATATTTATGGGATACATACAAAGCATGTAAAATAGTGCTTAATGTACAATATGTGCTCAATGAATATCAGCTGCATTTCTTTTGAGACAGAGTCTTGTAGTTCAGGATGGCCCTGAGCTCACTATGTAGCCCAGGCAAGCCTTGAACTCAGCAATCCTCCTGTCTCTGCCTCCTGAGTGCTGGGATTACAGGTGTGAGCCACCACACCTGGCTGCATTTCTTTTTTTTTGAGACAGAGTCTCACTTTGTAGTTCAGGATGGCCCTGAGCTCACTATGTAGCCCAGACAAGACTCGAACTCACAGCGATCCTCCTGCCTTTGCCTCCCAAGTACTGGGATTACAGGCATGAACCGCCACACACAGCACTGTGGTGTGTGGTACTGATTGCTGATGGGCATGACTCATCACACCTGGCATTGTGGTATGTGGTTACCGGGGATCAAACTTGGGACCGTGTACTTAAAAGGCAGGCACAGGAACCACTAGCTAAATCCCCAGCCCTCACCTGCTTTTTTGAAAATTCATGTTTACCCTTGAAAGTCCACCTGATCCGTCAGCAACAATGCTGTGCCTTACCACCCCTGGCAGATTCAGATCTGCAATTTCCCTCCAGTCCTCATGGGCACAGAAGGGGATTGGCTCAGGGAGGTGCTATGTCTTGTTAATGAATTCCTCCTAACATGCTACTAGGAAATGATACGGCAGACGGGGCAGCCTGTTGCAGTCTTTGTCCCTCCCACTGCCTGAAATATCACCCTCTGTGAGGTTTCCACGCCACACCCCACTTTCTGCCTCCAGCTTGGGCTATCCACACGTGTCAGCCACACCCACAGGGACAGACTGTCACCTCCAGCTTACAGGGAGGGTGCTGAGGCAGGGGACCAGGTGATCAAGCTGGCCTGGGCCTTCGTCTGCGTCTGCAAAGTCCCTGCTCGGACCCCCAGCTTGCCTTTCTTCCAGCTCTTACTCCGCTCAGCCTTGGGCTTCGAGCCATGTGCATAGTAGGTCCTCTATCCGTGCTGCCCTTGGGAACTGAAAAGAGACCAGCAAGAAGCACCTACTGTGGGAGGAGCAGTGACCCTGCTCTTCTGCTCCCGAGCCAGTCAGGACAGAGATCTGCCAATCCGATCCCTGTGCCGAGTGGAGCTCTGGAATCCATCCTTAGGGAGGAGCAGCCGGTGTGAGCCGTTCCCAGAAAGGACTCGAAGCTCAGGCCCCCACCCCACCCCAAGAGGGCACAGAAATGGACCCTGTGGCTTTGGGTGAGGACCCCGCTGACTGCAGCGCTGACCCAATGAGAATTCAATTCTATTACAGAGTTTTATTGCAATTATGAATCTTTAATAGTTTTCCATGTCAGGTATAAAACTTTAATGGGCTTTTTTCCCCTCATTCAGTACAAGTGAACACTGCAGTTTTAATGAGACAACATTAGTTTTTCCCAACAGTTCAGAAGTCAGTAAACTTGCTCATGTTTACAAAAATAAAAATAGCGAGACTAAAGAAGTCAGATGGTTCCTGGGCAACTCAGGTAAGGGCTGAATCCGAGGAGATGTCTGTTCCCTTGGCCTTTCTTGGTCCTGGTCTCAAAAGGCTGAAGTGCAGGAAACACCGCATATCCGATGACAAAGCCCATGCACGCCGAACCGCAGCACACGGCCCTGTCTGGTCCCCACCGGCCATGAAGGTCTTATGTCAGAATGTGCTTGCAGTGCCCTCAGCGAGGGGCATTTCAATCCCTTGGGTCACCAAGAGGGAAAGAGGCCAAGCAGGGAGGGGGGACTTGGCCCAGGTCAGACTCCGAGTGAGTCTAGCTCAGAGCTAGGTCCTAGAGGCCAGCTCTGTGTTCTTCCCACAGGAAAATCTGGTTATCCGAGGAAATGCAGGGAGAATGATAACTGGCCACAGCTGCCTTATGCAATGAGCTCTATATTTACTTAGTGCCACATGAGAGCAGTGTCGTGCACAGACTGCAGTGACTTGCCTGGTGACATCCAATGTGGAAGAAGCAGAGTGGGACAAGCCCAGTCCACCCACAGCTCTGAGCCCTGGACTTCTGTCTGCCCATCAAAAGTTCAGCTCCGTTGGCTCGAAGGTGCTGTAACTCACTCTGCCCTGAAGAGTATTCTGAGATAAAGAAAACAGTCCTATGTGCACTGTCCAAGAGAGCAGCCATTACTATGCACATTTAAGTGAATTAAAATGAATTCATATTAAGAAGTGTTTTACCAGGCCGGAGATTTAGCTCAGTGGTTCCGGTGCCTGCCTCACAAGCACAAGGTCCTGAGTTTGATCCCCAGTAGCCACATATAATGCTGGGTGCGGTGACTCACACCCACCAGCAATCAATACCACATACCATGGTGCTGGGCATGGTGGCTCACGCCTGTAATTGCAGCCCTCGGGAGGCAGAGACAGGAGGATTGCTGAGTTCGAGGCTTGCCTGGGCTACATAGTGAGCTCAGGGCCAGCCTGAACTACAAAGCGAGACCCTGTCTAAAAAAAAAAAAAAAGTCTTTTGCCAGACACACCAGTTCCATTTGGATGGCCATGGGCGTGGCTGATGGCCACTGTGCTAAACCACACAGCTCCAAACACAGCCCAGGGTGGAACCCTGATCTTCTCCCATCATGTCCTCCCTACTTCTGGGCTTCCCCATTCAGTGCCTAAGCTCTAGACCTCCAAATCCACTGCTTCCACCACCAAGGCTGCCATTCGCCTAACCCCACTGTGATCCCAGTCACTGCTGTTTCACTGCCAAGATCTCCGAGGTGGCCTCTGTTTCCACACTCATCAGCCTCTCCAGATCCTTCCATATGTGTTATAGATTCATTTAAACTGCACATTTCAGCTTTTCTTTTTTGGTTGGTATTGGGATTTGAACCTACAACCGTCACACTGAGCTACATTACCAGCCTTTCTTATTTTTTATTTTGAGAGAGAGGATCTTGGTAAGTTGCCCAGGTTGGGCTCCAACTTGTGATCCTTCTCCCTGAGCCTCCCTGAGTACTCCAGTGGGACTACAGATGTGGGCCACCATGCTTAGCCATGAACTGCACACCCACCACACCCAGTGTTTTTCATTCTTCTTTTATCTGGCCTGAGAGGGGCCTGAGATCACTGACTCAGAATTTTTTCCCTTCTAACCCTATCTGCCATCATTGTTCATTGAACAGATGGGGGTTCCTTGGCCATCAAACACTTTCCCCTCCATTTTTCACCAGGATGACATCTCTTAAACCTTCTGGTCTGGCCTTGAATGGCATCTCCTCCAGGGTAAGTAACACCAGCCCCTCTTGGGTTCTCTGCCACTCTGAGATCATCCTGGATACTGAACTTTGAACTCAAAGCTAGTATGCTGCATTCCCTAGAACACACTTGGGAAATGCCCAACAAATGCCCATCAAAACCCAAGAACAAATGAATTAATGATTCCCTGAACAGATAAGCAAGTCTCCTGGCAGTGGGTTCCTGCAGACAGGCAGGAGACAATTGCTATTTATGTAAAGGTTGCCTTTGACAAGGCCAGGGCACATAGGGAGGCTGGGTCCTTGGGGCCCAGCTCTGCAGCATGCAGCAGGGAGGCAACATTTAACCTTTTCAATCAGATGGAAGGCAGACGCAATCTGCCACCAGATAGAAGACTAGGCAGGAAGAGAAAATCCACTTTTCACAGCAACAGAAGAGACAAAATCCTTAGGGATAAACAAGAAACAGACAATGTCTATGTGAAGAAATTTAAACACTCTTGAAACCCTCAAGATGAACTCAGCAGATAGAAAAATCTTCTCTTACCATGTCTGGAAAGGTTCAGCATTGTCCAATGACCAGGGCTCCTAAATCACTTATAAATTCATCTTTAGCCCCTTCTCTCCCCAAACCACTGAGAAGCCTTTGGGCAGATAAGTCTATAGGAAAATTCACATAAAAAAAAAACATCCATGGAGGAAACTTAGATATACATTGCTAGTGATCAGTAGGTAACTGTTAGTTACAACAATCTATGATATATTTCAAAATAATCAGAAAGGAAGAGCATGACAGTTCCCAGCACAGAAGTGATTCCTGTTTGAGGAGATGGTGGTCCTGATTACCCGGATTTGATCGTTCTGTGCTCTAGGTAATATCAAAAATTGAATTGTACCCCATGAAGATGTACAAATACTGTGTCTTGATAAAGACTGATATAAGGAAAATGCCTATTGCTAAGGAAAAAAGCCAGACTGAGAAGGCCGCACACTGTATGGTTTCAATGATGTGACATTTGGGAGTGGGCAAAAGGATGGCGAGGATATGAAGACTGGTGGTCACCTGGGGTTTGGGGAGGAGGGACAGGGGATGATAAACACAACACAGGGGATCTGTAGAGAAATGAAACTATTCTGTGTGATACTGTAAGGCTAGGTGTGTGACATTGTGCATTTATCAAAATGCATTCAGCTGTGACCCTCAGGTAAACTAAAGACTTTAGTTAATAGTAATGCTATTAATCCTGGCTTATTAATGATAACCAATATACTTATTATACAGAAATAGGAGACATTATGAATAGGGGAAAGACTATGAAAGGTGGGTATGTGGGGCTCTGCGACTGTCTGCTCCACTTTTCTGTAAAACTCAAACTGCCCCAAAAATAAATTTGTTAATTTTGGGGGGCAGTTGATAGAGTCTCTATGTAATTCAGACTGGCCTTAAACTCACTAAACTGGCCTTGAACTTGAAACAGTCTTCCTGCCTCAGTCTCCTAAGTGCTGGGATTACAGGGATGAGCCTTCATGCCTTGACTCCTCCCCATATCAGGAATCAAACTCAGGACCTTGTGATTGCCAAGCAGGTGTGGCGCCACTGAGCTACATCTCCAGTCCTGTTAATTTGTAAAAGTGAAATGATTTTATTACTTAGAAATGATTTTATTACTTAGAAATAATTTATAAATAGTAAAACAAAAATATTTGACAAAAATAATACGTAAAATACTGTTATCACTTGAAAATAAAGATAAAATTTTAACTTAAAAGAATAAAAATGTAAGAATGGCTCTGAAATCCCTGATGCAGAAGAGCAGGGAAGCTCTGATGCCAACTCTACACTCCTGTGGTCATGTCAGTGCAGCTCTGACTCAGAAACAGATTGGATGTGACCCAATGACATACAGAATTGTAGTACTGACAAGGTGGCACCATAAATCACTGTGGAAGGGATGGACTTTCTAATAGACAGTCTCTGGGTTAGCCAGGAAATAAGGAGAATACCTCAAATCCTCCATAAGAATAAATGCCAAGGGCTGGAGGGTTAGCTCAGTGGTTCCGGCGCCTGCCTCGCAAGCGCAAGGTCCTGAGTTCGATCCCCGGTAACCACATATAATGCTGGGTGTGGAGACACGCCCACCAACAATCAACACCGCATACCACAATGCCGGATGTGGTGGCTCACGCCTGTAATCCCAGCACTCGGGAGGCAGGGACAGGAGGATTGCTGAGTTCGAGGCGGCTTGCCTGGGCACCATAGTAAGCTCAGGGCCAGCCTGAACTACAAAGCGAGACCCTGTCTCAAAAAACAAACAAACAAAAAAAGAATAAATGCCAAGAATATCAGTGGTCTAAATGGAAAAAAAAGAATTAATCTAAGCCTAAAGCATTATGGGAAAAGTATTAGATGAAAATTGGATGGTTTCGCCGGGCGTGGTGGTGCACGCCTGTAATCCCAGCATTCGGGAAGCAGAGGCAGGAGGATTGCTGAGTTCAAGGCTTGCCTGGGCTACATAGTGAGCTCAGAGCCAGCCTGAACTACAAAGTGAGACCCTCTCTCAAAAAAAAAAAAAATTGGATGATTTCCCCTGTTCACTGTGCACAAGGAAACATTTCTAACTAGAACTCAGATCCAGTGAAACAAAGGATAATTAAGCTTTATAAAAATTAAATTGGTGGGGCCAGAGATTTAGCTCAGTGGTTCCAGCGCCTGCCTAGCAAGCGCAAGGTCCCTGGTTCGATCCCAGTAGCTGCATACAAAAATACCGGTGGCGGGGGGGTGACTCACTCCCACTGGCAATCAGTACCACATACCACAAATGCTAGGCTTGGTGGCTCAAGCCTATAATCCCAGCACTCGGGAGGCAGAGGTAGGAGGGTTGTTGAGTTCGAGGCTTGCCTGAGCTACACAGTGAGCTCAGGGCCAGTCTGAACTACAAAGTGAGACCCTGTCTCAAAAAAAGAAAAAAAGGAAAAATCAAATTTGTGTTGGAAAAAGTTTCCATAGACAAAATTGAAAGAAAATGAGAATTGGTACATTATGGGATGCATGTTTGCATCCCCTGATTCCCACATAAATACTCAATCTGACTGTTCTGGAGCTGGCCTGTGAGAAAACGGTGAAGGTTCATGAGGGCTTAAGGGTGGGGCCCTAGCCCCACAGTGCCGTGCCTTAGCCACGCAAAGACACAGTGAGAAGCAAGCCACGCAGACAGCCCTTTCCACCAGGAACCAAACTGACTGGCATATTGTTCCTGGGCTTCCAGACCCTACGACTAGAGGAAATAAATCTGTACTGCACAAGCCCCTGTGTACGTGGTTTGTCAGGCCAGTCTGAGTCAACACAGAGACCTAGGAGAAAATGTTTACCATATAAACCACAGATAAAGGGCTAATTAGCTTCATATATCAAGAATTCTCAACTTTTAGGGGGAAAAAATTCAAAACCCTAATAGCAAGAGGGTTGTGAAAAGACATGAACAAGGTAGAAAAAGGGCCAAAATTAAAATGACCTTTAAATATATGCAAAGACATTCAGCTTCACTTGTAAGAACAAAATTGCAAGATAAGGCTACATCAAGACACCACTTCTCACCTATCAGAATCGAAAGATTAAAAACTTGTCAGCACTTGTCAGCTACAGGAAACAGGCACGTGTACACGCTGGTGGGAATTCAGGCCCGAACAACACTTAGGCACCCCTTTTTCTGGAACTTTACTATCACAAAGACATGCTTCCCAAAGCAAGAAAATATACAAACACACTGTGACCCACTACAGCATGGCTTGTAACTGCAAAATATGCAAAACAACCTAAATGTCCACTCAGAGGAAAAAGGCTGGGTGAGCTGAGGTACAGCCACCCCGGAGCACATGAGGCAGTCATAAGAATGACAGAAATCTCTGATGACAGGACACGAGCTGATTTCAGATAATAATGTAACCACGCTGGTGGGGAACAAGACAGAACGAACCCAAGTATCAGTAGTTTGATCACCCAACCATCAGGCTGAAGAGCAGACGAATTGCT
The DNA here is from genome assembly GCA_004025085.1 of Thryonomys swinderianus. Taxonomy (NCBI): domain Eukaryota; kingdom Metazoa; phylum Chordata; class Mammalia; order Rodentia; family Thryonomyidae; genus Thryonomys; species Thryonomys swinderianus. The sequence goes on from PVIC010017895.1 coordinate 21,921, forward strand.
AACAGATGAGAAACACCTCCTGGGAGGTTTATTTCTCACCATGATACGCAGGTGGTGATTCTCAAATTACTTCTGAGTCGAGAAGAACTAGGAAAATGAGTGAACGTACCGACGGCAGCATGTTGGCTTCTAATTTCGAGGGAATGCGTTAGACCGAAAGAAGAGGCACCGGCATGATTGAGCTCGTGGTTTTAGATAAACAGATATTAAAGGCATATATGTCACGCGTGTGTGTTTACACACACAGGACGTGGATAGGAGTGAGTGTGTGTATTGTGGACACATGTACAAATACAGGCACACACACTTCCTGGTTCTGTCCACGTCCAAGTCAACATGTGATGACACCCTGGTGGCAAGGAGCCCATCTTGCCACAGATCTAGATTCCAACATACTAATCCCCACTGTGAGAAACCAGGGAGCCCTGGAGCAGGGCCGTAGTAAGTCTGAGACAGGAAGAATATACAAGGTCAGCCTGAACCCTCTTTTTTCCCTATTTTTATTTTTATTGTACTTACTAAGACATATTAATTACACAAATTAATGGGTCTCACTGTGGCATGTATATACGCACATATATTGTGATTTGAACCATCTTCCATAGCCTGAAAATAAGGAAGAACCCCAAGAAGGATAGGTGCATGGAAGAGGCTGCCATGTCTAAATCTGGGACACTTTGGGTATCCAAATAAATAGTGGTAATGATAAATTATAAACCAACAGAGTAAGAATGCATAAGTCTATACCTACACTGAATTAAATAAGGGGACAAAGTTTTTCTTTACAGTAAAATGCCAGTTGAGTTTTTAGAGATTTTATGAAGCAACTGAATCAGTTTGAAGAACATGGTATTTAGAGTCTCAAAACATCACCCACAAATTAGGTATCAGTTACAAAAGGAAGAACAGTCATTTCAGAGTGTAGGACTCTGGTGGACACTATTTATCCAAGTGATCAAGGCCATTTCCCCTAGTAAAGGAACAAAGAGATAACCTAGGAGCCAGCAAGGGCCAGCATCATGGCTGGCGAGGTCTGGCGACCGTCCAGAACCAGCCTCTTTCAGGGAAAACGCCAGATGAAGCAGAAAGACAGAGGAACCGTCTATGAAGGGAAGAGCCAGGGTCCTTCAAAAACATCAGTGCCAAACAGAGGCTGAGAAGCGGCTCCAGAGGAAATGAAACCACACCGTCGCGAGAAGAGAATGCAGTGTGTGATCCCAGGTTGGTTCCTGTGTGAGGAGGGTGACTGCTGTAAAATGACGGTTTTGGGAAAAAATAAAATAAAATGACATTTTTGAGACACCTGGGAATTTACGAATAAGGTATGTAAATAACAGGATTGCACTGATGCTGAGTCTCCTTATTTTGATCATTGTTCTGTGATCAAATTAAGTGAAGGTGTTTGTTCTTGGGGGGAAATGTACTGAAATATTTAGGATTAGAGGGCATGAGATGTACAGCACCAGTGCATGGAGGGAAGAGAACGAGTGATTCGGTCAGTGTGGCAAACTGATGAACGGAGGTGAAGGGGTCACAGCAATTCTTTTCATATCGGTGCAACTATTTTGTACAGTCGAAATTATTTCAGAGTAAAATGCTTAAAACATCTTCCGGGTTCATTCTTTAGTGGGGACCATCAAAGACAAGATTGTGTTTCCATTTCTGTGCTTCTCATCCAAAAGAAGTTCATGGACCTGCTCTTCCAAATACACTAGGACTCCGTGACTCCTCCCAGGAAGAGGGCGATGCAAGTGGGGCCAGCATGAGAAGAGGGAGACTAGTATAGAACTGAGCGCCTGAGGGCCAGCGCTAGAAGGGGAGTGTGGGGCAGGCAGCATGCATTGTATGGCTATTCTGCAGACCTAGAGGTTAGACGTCTCATAGCAATCACACGACTGCTGAGTTCCCTTCTGGAGAGTCTTGGAGGCCCCATCTTCTTTCCTTTCCAAGCTTCTAGAGGCTGCCCACATCCCTTTGCTGGTGGTCTCTTCCTCCATCTTCAGGGCTCCATCATGGGCTAAGTCATCTCTGGTTCTTTCGGATCCCCATCCCAACTTTGCAAAGCCCTTGTGACTACGCTGTGCTCACAGATTAATCTGGGATTATTTCTCCATCGCAAGGTCCTCTGAGCAGCACCTTAATTCCATCTCTACCCTTTGCCATACAAATGAGTGTAGCGGCAGCACTAGGATTAGCATGCAGGTAATGTGGAGTACACATACCACATCTGTGATGCCAAAAATTATGGCAGACCAAACAGAGCTGAACCCCCCAAAAGCCTCCATCACCCCATGTGGGTGAGGAAGGGAGAATGGGGTGCTTGGCACTTTTTCAGCCAGGGTACTACTTGGTTGTGATTTGCTGAGGAACATTTGGAAAAAGGTGTTTAAAACGTTTGTGGGCTTACTTCTGAGAATTAAGCTCAAGCCTATAATTATGATGATGAAAAGTTTAAATTTGCAGAAAAAAATCAACCTCCCCAATGTCTAAATCCCAGTGATTAGTCAAATATTAATTTGTATCACACGTCCATACAACTGTTGTAATGCCACCATAATGCTATAGGACATTTACTGATATATAATGACTTTTTCCAAGTAAATTTTTTAAAATTATAAAAGCAATACAAGCATGTATTACTAATAGGATTAAACTTCAAGCATAGACTAAAAAAGAAATCTTCCCCTCAAACTCACATTCCTTAAAAACACATCACAGGGCCCACAGTGGGGGCTCAGGCCCTGGCCTGAGCCCTCCCAGAACAGAAGGAGCCGGATTATCAGGGTCAGGAGCATTCTCCCCAGATATAACTATGTACAAACAATGGGTTTCCCTTTTTCAAAAAAGAAAAATGGGATCGCACACCAAAAGTCTGCACCTTACCCCCATTAACATTTTGCAGCAGTCTGTCTGCAATGGAAGGGTGGTATATTATTCTGGAGCACAGGGGAAAGAAAATAGATTCTGATTTGGCTAAAATATTTTATCCTCATCCCCATAGGTACAATGCACTGGCAGGGCGACTAGTCACATGGAAAATCATTGTTGTAATTCAACTATAGAAATTAACGACAAACACAAATCACACCCACTTACACAATTGTTAACACACACTACTGTAATGGCCCTGCTTTCGCATTAAGCATGGGAGTCTCTGCATGGTCTACTCTGGGCACACTTTATTTAATTTACTTTAATTTCAAAATCTTTATTCACTTCCTGCATTCTCCACAACGTACACAAAGATCATATCACCAAGGGAAAAAGAAAAAAAATCCTACAAGGAAATAGGAAAGGTGAGGAGGTATGAAATGAAAGGGGCCACAATGTTCCCTCGGGGTGTGGGGGCTGAGGGACGGGGGCCAGGGCCCACCTCACTGGAGAGGAATCTTGGGGCCGAACCTGGTCATTTGGGCCGGTCCCTACTGCCTCCCCAGGCTCTGTGGCTGCAACTAAGCACGACAGGCTTGGAGGCGGATCCGGCTCTCTGGAAAGGGCCTCTGAGGCTTCTCTCATTTGAAAACCTTATTTCAATTAGGAACAGCTAAATGCTTGACTTCAGGGGAACGGTTAGGTAAATTATAATGCAGCCACAGGGTGGAATATTATTACACAGCTATCACAAATCGTGCTTAGAAGTTCTTAATTATTGTACATAGCAAAATGCAAGTCAACTGTGTGGAATGCAAACTAGCCTGTACTGTATAATATCAATCATGTAAAAATATACTGAGAAAAGAATGAAAAAAAATTCCATCAGGATGCTAGCAGATGGAAGCAACCCAATTGTCCATCAGCTAATGAAGAAACAAAAATGCAGTACAGACATACAGAAGAGTATTACTCAACCATAAGATGAATTTACTGATAGAGGCTACATTATGCAAAGGGGAAGAAGCCACATTCAAAGCCATGTGTTCTGATTCATTGATATGCAATGTCTCAAAAGGGTACATCTGTAAGCACAGAGAGGAGATTCATCTGGGCACAGTAACATAAGTCTCTAATCCCAGTACTTGGGGAGGCTGAGGCAGAAGCATTGCAAAGTTGAGCCCGGCCTGGGTATCTTAGTGACTAGCAAAACCCAGTCTCAAAAAAAAAAAAAAAAGTAAAAAGGCTGGAAATGTAGCACAGTACAAAGGCTCTGGGTCCCATCTCTAGCATGGTAGAAAGAAAGGAAGGAAGAAGGGTAGGGAAGAAGAGGAAAGGAAATTCAGTTTTCAGAAAATGAAGGGGGAGGGGGAGGGGAAGAGCTGTTTAATGGGCACTGGATTTTTAGAAAGTGATGAAAGTTCTGAAATTTGATAATGGTGGTGGCTGCACAACCTTGCAGATATACTAAAAAGCACTTTGGAGGGCAGATTTCATGGTACTTGGACCATAATTCAGAAAGAGGTGATTGAAGGCTGCCTGTCTAGAGCCCTCTACCTTTTTCATGTGTTTGTGTATGCACCATTTATGGAATTTATTACTCTAGAAGTTGGAAAAAAATATAACTAAAAGAAACAGACCAGAGATTTAGCTCAGTGGTTCAGGTGCCTCGCAAACGCATGGGCCTGAGTTTGATCTCTGATAACCACATACAACAATACCAAACATGGTGACTCACACCCACCAGCAATCAGTACCACATACCACAGTGCCGGGCATGGTGGTTCACGCCTATAATCCTAGCACTTGAAAGGCAGAGACAGGAGGATTGCCGAGTTGGAGGCTTGCTTGGGCTACATAGTGAGCTCAGGGCCAGCATGAGCTACAAAGCGAGACCTTGTCTCAAGCAAACAAACAAAAAGGACACAAACCTTATGTATACAGGGGAGTTGGGGCAGTAAGCACGGCAAGGGAATGGGGAAAAATTAGACTCAGTACATCATGTATATGTGCAAATTCTCAATGCTGAGTGAGATGATAAAGTATATCTAAAATATCCACCACTGAGTTTATAGCTAAATGGGATGGGGAGACAGAGCCAGGCCTCTCTCTCCTGCCCCTCCCCACACTTCCCGCTTCCTGTCCACCATGCTGTGAGCAGTTCTCCTCTGCCACACTGCCTGCCTTCGAGCCAGCTGACTGTAGACTGAAATGTAAGTCAAAATAAATTAAGTTGTGCATGTCCGGTGTGTCTCAGCAACCAGGAAAGTGACTAAAATAGTGGGTTATATTAAAAACAAAAAATAATATTTTAAAGGTGATATTTTTTAATATTGTGATCTGCATTAAAAGCTTGCTAGAGATCCTCAGGCTATATCTTCACAATGTTTCTAGTTATCCCCACAGTGCAGATGAGGAAACTGAGGTTCAGAGAGATTAGAGTTAACACTGCCCATAAGGCTGACTGCACTGTCCACCTTTAACCACTGTGTGACACTGTCTGGTGATGGCATGACAGTGCCTGGCACAAAGCAGGGGTGAGAGGAGGCTGTCACTCTTACCATTTCTCCTGAACGATACTCTGCATCAGCCAGACATTCCTACTTAATCATCTTAAATGTCGAGCCAGGCTGGTACCCTTCTGTGGAGACAGCAGCTAACATGATCTAGGCCGCAGGTCCCGGTCCTGCCCGGGGAGGCAGCACTCAGGGAGGCTGGGTACGGGCTGGGCACCTCCCTGGCACAGCACAGCCACAACCACTCCCACCCCCAGACGCACATATGCACAGCCACGCTGCTGAAGTGGCCTCTGCGAGCAGACCCCAGGAGACCCGCCGCCCTGGGGAGCGGGCTGAGCACTGGTCTTGGGCTCAGAGAAACGTGCCCCCCACCCCCTTGTAGACCCCTTTCCTTAGCCAGCTGAGGCCGACTGTGGCCTCCCAAGCCCTGCGCTGAAACTGCTTCTCTGTCCACTTGAGACCTGTGTGGGGCCAGGTGCCTTCCTGTCACAGAGCCTCAAGGACTTCATAGATAAAACGGGAACCGTGAAGCTCAGGTCCTTCTGGGGTAGCCTTGAGGACAAGATCACTCAGTAAAGCATCGGGAGGGGTGTGGCCAGCAGAGAGCAGTCACTGAGTGGGGCTTTCGTGGCTCTGTGGAGATGTCAGAGATGTCACTTCTGGCGTGCGGGGCTCCAGCAGGCAGAGGTAAAGGTGGCGGTCAGCTATTCTTCCGCACCTGCAGGGAGCGCGAGGCCAGGCCGCCCGCAGCCTGCTCCTTCCGTGTCCCTGAGACCCGCCCACACAGCAGCCGAGGTCAGAGCCACCAGCGATGGCTGAGATAGCGCGAGAGGACGGAGGATGGGACTTCTGTGGCGAAGCACGGGCTTACCCGGGCTCCAGTCCCGACTACTTCCGCTGCCCACCTGCAAAATGGGGGTTGGCCCGGTGCCTGTCACAGGGTTAAGAGTGCATGGCAGGCACAGAGATCACCGGGCACCTGGTTGGCACAGGCAACACTCACCAAGGCTGCCCACTGCTGTATCAGTACTGCAGTGTTAAAAAGCAAGAAGACGGCTCTGCCCTGATTCACTTGCCTCTGTCCTTTCTGTTCCCTCTTATTCCAGTGGTCCTCGAGCTGCTGTGCCTTCCACCACATCCGAAGCTTTTATTTAGATGGATCCTGAATGCCTAGAGGACTCCAGGGCCAGACCCAAAGGCTGAGCATGCAGAAACTTGGGGCAGGTGCTTGCCCAAGTGCTTATGGCAAAGCATAGGCCAGGAAGGCTGGATGCCGCTGTTCGGGGTATTGTTTCCATCACACAGTTTGAGGTTTCAGGGCCACTAGGGAGGCTTGGAGGCCAGATCCCTACCCCAGTTCACACGTCCTTGCTGTGTGACCTTGAGCAAGTGTTGTTCTCCCTGGGTCTTGCTTGTTCATCTTTCAGGGAAGGAGGGTGTGGTGTCGAGACTGCTTAGGGACTCGTTAAGCTGGGACATAAAAAGTGCTTAGCAGGGTGCCTGGCCCAGAATAGTCGCGCAGTGGATGTCTGTGTCTCCCTGCTTCTGGCAGGGACTCACTGGGAGGCCAGGAATCTCCGCCCTTTCCCTCCAGGCTCAATGTCTTTTTTTGTGGAGTGTGCAGCAGCTAGAGACCCCAGTACGGAGTCACGTTTACTCCATCCTGCTGGTCACCAGCCCTGCTGGCCTCCCAAATGCCTGCTGCGCTGCCACTGGGAATGGGGCACAGGGCTTTGGGGTGCCCAGGGAAGGACACAGCACCCTGCGCCATCACCCTCTAAACTCCTGCAGTGCTGTACCAAGGACAGAGAGACAAGCAGCGTTCTGGGTGCCCAGGGAAGGCTGCAGTCCCCAGGAAGCAGGAAGGTTGGATAGCAGCTGGCCCAGGACCATGGTGGATCTCCTCTCTATCTTTCCTCCTCCCTCTGACAGCAGTGAAGGGACCTTACAGATACTAAACCACTCTACCCGTTCATCTGTTGATGGACAAGTAAGCCATTCCTCAAATTGAGCTGTTATGAATCACGCTGCGATAACCATGGCTATGCATATATATATCTCTGCATTATGACATCTTTAACTCTTTCAAGAAGGTATCCAGAAGGGGAATAGCTGGGTTGATTTCATGATTCAGTTATTTAAGTAATCGCTGTACTGACTTTTGATACATTCTTAACAACAGTGTACAAGAGTTCATTCCTCCCGATTCACCTTATTTTTTTATTTTCCTTTCCTTTTTCTCTTCTCTTTCCTTCCTTCCTTCTTTCCTTTCCTTCTTTCTTTCTTTTCTTTCTCCCTCCCTTCTTCCCTTCCTTTCTCTCTTTCTTTTTCTTTCCTTTCCCTTTCTTCCTTCCTTCCTTTTCTTCTTTCTTTCTTTCTTTCTTTCTTTCTTTCTTTCTTTCTTTCTTTCTTTCTTTCTTTCTTTCTTTCTTTCTTTCTTTCTTTCTTTCTTTCTTTCTTTCTTTCTTTCTTTCTTTCTTTCTTTCTTTTTTTCTTTCTTTCTTTGGAAAAGGTCTCACTATGTAGTCCTGGCTGGCTTTAAATACATAGCAATCTTCCTGCCTCAGCCTCACAAGTGCTGGGATTACAGGCATGCACTCGCATGTCCAGCCTTATTTCTTTTTTTTTTTTTTTGCTTTTTGAGACAGGGTCTCGCTTTGTAGTTCAGGCTGGCCCTGAGCTCACTATGGTGCCCAGGCAAGCCGCCGCGAACTCAGCAATCCTCTTGTCTCTGCCTCCCGAGTGCTGGGATTACAGGCGTGAGCCACCACGTCCGCCATTGTGGTATGTGGTGTTGATTGTTGGTGGGCGTGTCTCCACACCCAGCATTGTACGTGGTAACCGGGGATCGAACTCAGGTCCTTGCACTTGCGAGGCAGGCGCCGGAACCACTGAGCTAACCCTCCGGCCCCCAGCCTTATTTCTTGATGATGCCCATTCTTTCTGGAATAAGATGGAATCTCAGTGTGGTTTTAATTCACAAATTCTCTAGTGAACAGACATGTTGAATTTTTTTCACGTATTCATTGGCCATTTGCACTTCCTCCAGAAGGGGTCTATTCATTTCAATTGTCCACTTTTTGACTGTATCTCTTATTTTGGGTGGCCCAACTTTTTTGGTTTCATTATATATTCTAGCTATTAGTCCTATATCAGAGGTATAGCTGGCAAAAAATGTTTCCATTCTGTAGGTTGTCTCCTCACTCTATTGGTTGTTTTCTTTGCTGTGAAAAGCTTTTTAATTTGATATACTCATCCCATTTGCTGATTCCTGATGTTATTTCTTGTGCAATTAGGGTTGTGTTCAAAAAGCTCTTGCCTATGCCTATTTGCAATAGGTAAAAAAATCAGACTAGGGAGATATGAGTCCTATAGTTTGAGGAACATCCAAGACAGATTTTATAAATCAGAGGTGTCTGGTTTGAACAGAGAAGGAAAGCTATTATGGTTTAGATTGAATTTGCTTCTCAGACCCTTTCATGAGCTTTCGGATGGTAACTAGAATCAGAGAGGCACCACAGGCACTCTACGTGGTTAGGAGGCGGGGCCCAACCATTGGAGGCCCGGAACTTTGGGTGAGCCCTAGAAGGGTAAGTTCTTATATCAGGCTAATAGAAATGATGCTATTTCTGCCTCAGAGCCAATCTACCATGGATTGAACCCCCAAACCTGTATCCAGATGAAGCCTCTCTTCTAAGTGGTAGTGTCTCATATTTTGTCCCAGGCATTTTGACTGGAAAGCTGACTAGTAGAGAAGCCATCTTTTAAGAGCTGAGAGTCGGCTCATTACAGGAACAGACATCTACTGTAACTGTGTCCAGGAGGCCAGATCTGGAAGGACATGCTGACTGCTCACATCCCCACTGGCTGGGGGCACGGGAAGAAGGATTTCCTCACAAACATGGACTGATTAATTGTTTCTTCTTCCTACTCCTGGCAAGGATTCCTTCTGCAATTGGAAAGCACCACAGATTTTCAAAATATGCATTGAGCTCAGCTAAGGCGGATGACTGCCAATATCTTCACTGTAAACATATTAGTCTTTTATAATTTCAAATGTATCAGTAGAGATGTTTCAGAGCTACGCAAAAATCCTGATTTTGTGTATACTTGTGTTCCTTTCCTGCCTGTCTTGGTGGATCTTGTCTATGGCAGTGGTCACTGCCATGTGAGGTTTCAAGGGTGAGGTCCAGTCTGTGTTCCATCCCCGCTCACTAACGGCACTGTTCCTTAGGGTAGTGACATGAGTACAGTCCCACGAACCTTATTTTATTCTCCTTGGTCACTGGGATCAGTTCATTTAGGCTGGCTCTGGGCCCACTGGGCCTGGTTATCTATTTACTACTCTGCGTGTGTGTGTGTGTGTTATAGCAGGTCTTTACTTTCTGGTGCAATAATTACAGACTCACTTTGTACCTTTCTTGCTCTAGAGTTGGAATCAACGCCTCCTACAAACAGCCTTGGTTCTGTTTATTTGGAGAGAGTACTGAGGAACCAAGATCTGGATGCTGGAGTACCTGTTATTAGTAAAGTGTCCCTGGCTGCAGACCCTCTCAAAGGGCAGAGCAAGGAGCCCAACACACAGACAAGTCCTGTGTACATACGCATCTGAATTTGTCTTTGCATGTACCCTTTTTCACAGAAGATCGTGGGTGAATGGAACACCCCCTCAGGCCTTATTCCATCTTCTTCTTTTCTTTAAAACCTGGCTCTTGGGCCGGAGGGTTAGCTCAGTGGTTCCGGCGCCTGCCTCGCAAGCGCAAGGACCTGAGTTCGATCCCCGGTTACCACATATAATGCTGGGCGTGGTGGCTCACGCCTGTAATCCCAGCACTCGGGAGGCAGAGACGGGAGGATTGCTGAGTTCGCGGCGGCTTCCCTGGGCACCATAGTGAGCTCAGGGCCAGCCTGAA